>LPNX010959108.1:113833-284944 GCA_001517045.1 Pseudotsuga menziesii
AGCGAAGAATTTGGTTTTATTTCTCCAATGATGTCCAATCCCCATTGTTCGAAAGGCTCCGTGATCATTACAGGCTTTAGAGGTGCTGCTGCTCTAGGTTGTCTTCCACCGCATCTTTGGCAAGTATCACATTTTCTGACATGCGCATGTGCATCCCTGAAGAGCGTTGGCCAGTAATAACCAGCTCTGAGGACCTTATGGGAAGTAGTGTCCCCTGAATAATGTCCCCCAGCTGGACCATCGTGCAATTCAGACATTACTTTCTCAGCATCTTCTTTCTCCAAGCATCTCAGGAGGACTCCATCGTAGTTTTTTCTGAATAATACGCCTTCCACGATTTGGTAGGAAGCTGATTTTAGACGCAGAGCTCTTCTTTGTTTGGAATTCCAATGTTCTAGCAGGAGCCTTGAATGCAAGTAATGTACAAGGTCTCTGTACCAAGACTCAGGAGCTGTGAATAAAGGGCAAACATCTATCACATGCAACTCGGCTTCATCTTCCCATGCTTGTTCTTCGTTGTTTCTGCTCCCAGTCATCAGTTTGCATAAACCTTGACCTTTCACTATAGTGGCTGGCTTGAATTCAAGATCGTATTCTTGAAGGGCTGTTACCCAGTTGCCCCTTCTTTCTCCCAACTCTTTCTGAATGAGAAGAGATCTTACCGCTGGGTAAGGGACTATCACCTTGGTCCGATTTTTTAATATATAAGGCCTGAAAAGCTTCACTGCCTTAAATAATACGTAAGCCTGCTTATCAATGGCTGGGTAGTTTAATTCAGCCCCTTGAAGCCCAGTGCTCATGAAAGAGATTGGGAATTCATCACCCCCGTCCTCCTTTTGTGTAAGCACGGCTGCCAATGAATCATCAGATGCAAATGTGTACATAATGAAGTCTTTATCAAAGTCTGGACTTTTCAGGGAGGGTGCATGGGCAACATCAGTCTTGATTTTGTTGAAAGCAGTATTTTCAGTTTCAGTCCACTTAAACTGTGCATTTTGCTTGACCATCTGCTGCAGTGGCTTGATAGTCTGGGCAAAATAAGGCACAAACCTTCATACGAAATTTATTGTTCCCATGAAGGATTGCATTCCTTTTTTATTATGGGGCATGGGGATTTGTTCAATGGCCTTGATTCTTTCTGGGTCTATAGATATACCTCTCTTTGAAACTATATGCCCCGGTAATTTGCCTTCTGTGACTGCGAATATGCACTTCTTAGGATTGAGGGAAATTCCATACTTCCGACAGCGCTCGAAAATTTGCTTTAGGTGGAACGCGTGCTCCCCTATTTTCTTCGAAAATATTGTGATATCATCAAGGTAGACCACCACACTTCGTCCAATCAGTCTGCGGAAAGCTATGTCCATAGCTCTCTGAAATGTCGCGCCGGCATTAATCAGTCCAAAAGGCATTCTTCTATATGCGAAAGTTCCGCATTTAGTTCTGAACGTTGTCTTCAATCTATCTTCCTCGGCCACTAACACTTGGTTGTAGCCAGAGAATCCGTCTAACAATGAAAACAATTCAGAACCAGAACCATCTGTAGCAATTGCTCCATGGGAGGCACCGGATAGTTGTCTTTGTCTGAGGCGCGGTTTAAGTTTCTGAAGTCCACGCACAGTCTGATTTCTCCCGACTTTTTTCTGACCGGCACCAAATTTGACACCCATTCTGAATGTCGGACTTTAAAAATAATCCTAGCGTCCAACAATTTTTCACCTCGCTTTGAATCAGTGGCTCCAACTTGGGGTGCATCTTCCTTAACGGCTGCTGATATGGCTTGATGCCTGCTTTAATAGGAATGACATGCTTGATAATGCTGGTGTCGTAGGTCTTCAAATCTACATACGTCCGTGCAAATATATCTTTGTACTGTTTAAACAGACTGAGGAACTTGTCCCTTTCCGCTGGTGAACATCATTTGCCGAGGTTCACGAACTTGGGATCCGTTTCAGTCCCTAAGTTTATTAGCTCGAACTGTAGAGTCGAGCTGTGCGTCTTCACATTAGTGGGTCTTCTAAACTTTTCGTTCAAGTCAAACATCTTCTCTAATGTTCTGACCCCTTTGGGAATGAAATTGTCATATTTCATTTCAGCCTGATGTTCCTCATCGTCGATAATGGCCCCTTTAAAGGTTTCGTCATTTGTCAAGCACTCGATTATTTGCTGATCATCGTCAAATACTCGCAAGTTGGTGATCATGTCGGGTACTGATGGCCTGAAAAGTAATTCAATAGAGCATTTGTTATTAGTGGGAACCAACCTGGCGGCTGATGTAGCTAGAAGATCAGTGGCTGCATTTTTTATTCTTGGGATTGAAATAATGTTAAACGCATGAAAACATTTAAGCAACTCCCATACCTTGATTTGGTAAGCTTTCAAATGAGGGGAAACACAATGTATTTGATTTCTTATTTGCTTCACAACTATTTCCGAGTCCCCAAAAACTTTTAAATTACTAACCTGTAGCTCAATTGCTTTCTTGAGTCCCTGCAGCAGTGCTTCATACTCAGCCGTATTGTTAGTACACTCAAACTCTAATCTACGGGACAGGAAGTGTTTATTTTTTTGTGGATCAATAAGGACGCAGCCGGCCCCTGACCCTTCTAATGTTTTCGAGCCGTAAAAAAATAAAGTCCAAAAAACATTATCTACTGAAAATGAATCTACTCCTACTGCTAAATCTACTATTTTACAGTCGATCTCACCAGCCCGAGAAAAACGAAGGAGATCAGGCTGGGTGTCAGATGTGTCACTGGCCTCTTCCGCTTGATAATTCCCTGGTTCTAGTTCAAGAAAATAGTTTACCAATACAGATTCGACTGGTATATTCTTCTCATCCAATTGAGTAACATTGTACTTCATGTGAGGTTCTCTCAAAACCTTAATCTGATTGGGGCTTCCTTTGTACGGCAACCACAGGTGTGACCAATCTGAGGCGAAATATCCATTCAATTTAGCTGACCAATCTCTGCTCAGGACCAGGCCATAAGCGTCTGGTATATCAGCCACCACGATGTTGATAACTTCGCATACTTTGTCATTTGATGCCAGACGGATTAGAACGTCCTCCATCTCACCAATTACCTTAACGTCTGTCCTATCCAATTGCACCACCCTCCACGTGGTTGGCTTAAACTGCCCATTGATTTTCTTACATACTGATACGGGCATGACATTAATTGACGCCCCTGAGTCTACTAGACAATTGTGAACGTTATGGTTAAAAATTTCAAACGTCAGGAGGAAGGGTGGCTGTTTAGTTTTTGACTTACCTCCAGTGCTAGCTTCTCCAATTTATTCTTTGTCCAGAGGTTGATTGTCAGCAGGCCGCTCCTCTTCTGATGTTTCCAGTGCTTTCAACAGTCTTTCTTTTTGTTGAGGTACTTTGCACATTTCAAACAGAGGGACGTTTGCCTTTATCTTTTTTAAATCTTCAACAACGTCATATTCAATTTGCTGTTTAATGGACTGAGATTTATCAGCATTCACCTTTTCTTTGTTTAGTTCAGGCAGCATTCTGTTCTGCTTAGGGTCTTGGTTGGTAATAGTGAATTCGGAGTCTTATCAGCCACAGATTTATCTTGAAATTTCTTCCTGATATTTCTTTGCAGCCTTCTGATCTTTGGGAGTAATAGACTGTCATCACTGATCGTCCCTTGACTTCTAGTTGTCACGTTAGCCTCCCTGATATCTTTGTGTCTTTTAGTTATATCTTCTTCTGCATCGAGAAAGGAGACAGAACTCCATAATGCCATAGTCTCTTCTTCCTGTTCCTTTGTAGAAGTAGAAGCAACATTTTCTTTCTTTTCATCCTCATCTTCTTCCGTTAGTCTCGAATCCAACATCTGATTCATAACTAACATCATTGAATTTATCCATTGTGGACAGTTCCTTTCGGAGTGAGGCTGCTGGTGAAAGGTGTAGAAATTTTCCATCCCTATCTCTGTCAGATTCATAGACACAGTATTGTGAGGAGGAGTCTGGGACTGATTGTTTTCCTCCCTTTTCTTATAATAAGGCCTGTAGAACTTCTGTGTTTCCTTCTCTTTTTCCAAGTCTATGATCTTATTAGATAGCTTTTGCATCATTTTGGCCATACTTTCATAATCTGGTGCTTTCTCCTCTTTAGGCTTAGTGAACAATAAAGTTTTCCTTCTCTCTCCTGATTGTTCGGGGTAATCTTCAATACTCTCTCTCTCAGCCTCCACCACTTCTGCTTCTTCATAGGTTTCTGTCAGAGTAGGCTTGGCCCTACCTTTCGCAAACATGGCCAGATCAGGACCCAAAGCTGAAGTATAGTACTCAATTAGTACTTTGT
The DNA here is from genome assembly GCA_001517045.1 of Pseudotsuga menziesii. Classification (NCBI taxonomy): domain Eukaryota; kingdom Viridiplantae; phylum Streptophyta; class Pinopsida; order Pinales; family Pinaceae; genus Pseudotsuga; species Pseudotsuga menziesii. Next base: position 118,155 of record LPNX010959108.1, read on the forward strand.
CTGAAGGCTTGTCTGTTTCAGAAAAGTTCTTAAGATATGCAGCGAACCTTTGTGTGAAACTGTGCACTTTCTCCCTTTTCTCTTTCTTCAGTGCACATAGTCCTTTCATAAGGGCTGCGTGAGTCTTTTGAACTGCATACTTACTCCTGAAAATTCTCTCGTAAGTATCCCAATCCGGGATAGAATTAGCAGGCAACCCAAAGTACCAAGATGCAGCAGCTCCTTTGAGGGTATGCGGGAAAAGTCTGCACACTACATCTTCATGTTCCCCAGCCCTCAGACCTTCTATTTCCAAGTAGAAACTTTGTAGGTGATCGTCCACTAGGATCTTATCATTGGGGTCAAATTTAGGCAGTAACTTCTCAAAGGCTTGAGGTAGGTCATGCAAAGGCGGGGTCAAATTTAGAGGTGATCTAGCTTTCCAAGCTGGCGGTGGATTTGATGGATTAGGTGGAGGTTGATTTGCATCAATGCCGGCCATGAGTTGAGGTGGAGAGTGCGGAGGGGAACCAACCAGAGTGTGAGGAGGTGAACCAACAGGGGTGTGAACAGGAGAAATGTAAGGGGTCTCCGGGCCTTCTTGATTCAACGGTAGCTCAACTTCTTATAAGGAAGTCTCTACAAGTTCTTCCCAGTCTCCAACCAACACTGAATCTTCTGCTATAGGACGATCTTTCTTCTTGTATTCTCTTCTAGGAAATTCGTGAATAATTGGCAACCCTCCAATCTTCTTTACATAAGCACGGGTGTGTCTTCTCAGATCATTAACAATCTCGTTGCGAACAGGATATAGATGTTCTCTGTTTTCTTCTTCCGGAATTGGATTACGCGGTCCACTAATTTCAGAACTGTAACCAGCGGAATAATCTCAGGAAAACGGGTTTCCCCGGCCAGCCATGCACTGGCGGCCCTCCTTCTAGCGCCAAAACTGTTGAGGCCTGGAAATTTGCAGGCGGCAACAGTAAGGGATTCTCCCCAATCAACGTTCCCAACTAACCCGTTGTCTATTTGGAATAGGGAATCCGTTCGGTTTGCGGTCCGGCTACCGTAGGTCAAGAAACAAAAAAAAAGGCTTTACTGGTTGCGGCCCGACCCACCGAGTTTTTTGTATTTTGACTTTAAGAAATGAGATGCAAGTGCCTAACTAAATGCAGAGCGATCAAGATGCAGGGAGCGGTCACAATGTGATGCGCAGGTTCTTACCTCTCGTCTTATGCTCGCAAGCAACCCAATCAGATACAATAAGAAATAAACTAACTATCTAATCTATCCCTAGGGAGCAAGGTTATCATTCTGGGTGAGCAATACATCTTGCTCATGCATTATGAAGAATCACAGATAGCTGATATTTCTTTCAAGACACATGAACACTTACAGATATTTAAATAACCAGATAGCCGATCATTTTATAACAACCATAATTGCTCACAATGGAAAATATCAAAAAAAGATACCGAAGAACATTCAACAAGAACATAGGTTCAGGAAATTAAACATTCTCACAGCAAATGAAACACCGCTAAAAATGAAATAGTTCCTCTTCAACCTTATTCATTGAGTCGCATTGATACATTCCATTCTACTCTCTCCAATAGGTAAAAAAAATTGCAGTTTCCTTTGCAAAACGAAGTAGTTCCTCTTACAAGCAAACATTTACAAAATTTTCCAGGGGAAAAAGCCCCGTCTCAATCCTACTTTCAGATATTTAAACTGCAATTTGGGACCCTTCGGCTACCTCCTCCCTCCCCCTCTCAGCTTCCCCATGCTTCAAATCCTTCTGCAAGCTATTGAGTAACTGACAGCTCTTCAAGCTTTAGCTCTTCGTTGCCATTCACGCTGTCTTTTCCTTCTGGACGTTTTGTCAATCATTTTTTTTTTTGTGAGCGTTTATCTTCTGGTCAATAACGGATAGGTTTTCCTATTCCATGCCTCTGTCGTTTGCTTATTTTGTCCTTTTCTCCATTTTGTCTTCCTTGTGATTGTGCCGGTTTCGGTTCGAGCAAGCTTAGTCTTCACCCAGGGTCGCCACAACAGTATATCGAATTCCTCCTGCAAACAATTACGATGCATTATTTGTTGCGAAATGAGGTTTTAAACATTAACATCTTCTGCCATGAATGATAAATTCACAAGAAATTAGCCAGGTGCATTTGGACAGAGTCTCGATTAAGCTTTGGGCGGGAAAGTCATAAAATGGTAGTCGGCAAGCTTTGGAATCGGACAAGGACAAGACTTCGGGAGCCGCAACGATGGAGGATTATAGGGACCGGGTGAGCAAAACACGGTGAAAAGGTTTAATCGGACGTTGGCGGGAAACTTCATTAATCGAGCGTCGAAAGGATGATACATTGGGAGCTGAAAGAATCTCCCAGCCGAAACGGCGGATGAGCCAAGGCTGAAGACATAAGCTAACTGCGGGTGGGGAAAAGACCAAATCGGACGTCGGCAGATACTCGCATCGGCAGCTCACTAGCTCTCCCCAGCCGCAACGGCGGGAGGGTATAAGCTATGGTCTAGTGATTTAAGGCCAAAACGAATTGGGCGTCGGAGGAATCCAGAATTCGGATGAATAAACAATCTTGGAGCTGCAACAGCGGAGGGGTTGGAACTTTGCAGCTTCCGATCTAACAACGAAAAGAGGCCCGATCAAAGGAAAAAAATCGACGATTAAAACAGCGTTAAGGGTCAACTGCAGCCAAAGTTGTTTTTCCTTCGCGAAGGCTACTCTGAAGCACAAGATTTTACTTCTCCACGGCCAGAAATCCACGACTTAACTGAAATTGAACATGGGGGACATAAATCCACGGGCATCCAACTTCAAAGTAAAACAAAAGAAGACACGCTCTAGAGGTCCAAGAGTTCAACGATCAAACTATGCGAAATAATGAGGAGGGGCCCAGAAATTAAAACATTAATTTGGGGGAGAACAGTTGTGGCAGCAACAAGGTGTCGACAACATCAGATGTCGCTGAATCTAAACAAATGTATATTCTGTGCACCCTTTGGAATTATGTTGGGACACATTGTATGCAAGGAAGGGATGTTGGCCAATCCTACAAAGATTGCAATAATTCTCGACCTATTAGCACCAACGATAATGAAATAGTTAAGGGAAATGTTGGGACATGGGGTATTACTGAAAATTTATAAGAGAAGACGACGACCATTGCGTCGATGGATAAATTATTGAAGAAGGATGTGGAATTTAAATGGAACGACGAGTACCAGAGGAGTCTCGATACATTAATAGAAGATGGTTGCGACACAATATTGGTTTTTCCGTATTGGAAAAAGGAATTCCATGTCCATGTTGATAATTTGTCAGTTGCATTAGGAGTAATACTGACCCAACTAGGAGAAGGATCAATACACCACCCAATTGCATTTGCATGTCGAAATCTTTCTAACGCGAATAGAAACTACACGACGACAGAAAGAGAAGGATTGAAGATGGTGTATGCATTAAAGAAATTTCGACACTGCCTATTAGGAGGACATTTCAAAATGTTTACGGATCACTCAACATTTAAGTACTTGGTCAATAATCCTGTGTTGGGGTGGAAGATCTGTCGATGGTTATTGTTATTTCAAGAATTCGATTTCAAGATCATTGTGAAGCCATGATGACTGAATGTAGGAATTGATCACCTATCAAGGATAGAGTCAGGTGAATAACCAAGCAGCATCGAGGATGGTTTACCTAATGTGCAGTTGTTTGAATTTGGGATGGTCGATGACTATTACGAACAAATTATTCAATTTTTGACAATGGGAAAATCCCTTGAAGAATTCACCACTACTTGGAAAAAGTGATTCGTTGTCGGAGCTACTGAATTCAAATTGATAGCAGGACAACTATACAAGATGGGACCAAATGAGATATTACGTCGATATGATCTTCTTCATGATCAAGAAAGGGTGTTGGCAGAGGCACATGGTAGGATTGTAGGAATAAATTATGGAGGATGTGTAACCACCAGGAAAATTCTTAGAGCTAGATTATGGTGGTTGACAGTACACGCTAATGCCACAGATAATTCTAAAAGATGCGATGTATGTCACTGGAACAAGTAAACCATCATGAAGAGATGATATATTGTTAATACCTTAGGTAACACTGCAAGCATTAGACAAATGGGCAATTGATTTCGTGTGACCTATCAACCCACTAGGGAAGAGAACCGATGTGAGAAACATCATCACTACGACGGATTATCTAATGAGATGGGTTGAGGCAGCACCAGTAAATGATTGCACAACTTCGATGACAACAAGGTTCCTGTTCAAAAATGTGATTACCCGATTTGGATGTCCAAAAATATTGATGAGTGATCATGGGGCTCATTTTGTTAACCATACAATCAAAGTGATGACTGAATAATTGCAAATTCAACACAAGAAGAGTACTCCATATCACCCACAAGCGAACAGGGCAGTAGAGGCATTCAACAAGATCTTAGAAAATGCACTTACAAAGGTATGTGATACGAATCATGATGACTGGGACATGAAAATCCATGCAATATTATGGGTCTCCATAATGACATGTAAAATACTAATAGGGCAGACACCATTCAAGTTAGTTTATGGACAAGAAGCGGTAATGTTAATGGGATATATTGTCCCCATTTTATGCATGACATCCATAATAGGAATGAGTGACAAAAGAGAAATTGAGGAAAAACAGACACGGTTAGTACACCTTGAAGAGGACTGCTTCATTGTAGGATTTCATCAACAAGTGGAAAATGATCTACAGAAGGCATGGCATGATTATCATGTCAACACGAAGCACTTCCAGTGTGGGGGTATGGTTCTCCTCTATGAAAACAAGTTCACGAAGCATCCAGGTAAGCTCTAGATGTATTGGTTAGGTCCCTACATCATACATTTAATTACCGACGGAGGTGCGGTACAGTTGGAATAGTAAGACGAAATGATTCTACCCAAATTAGTAAATGGGAGTTGGCTAAAGCCCTATCGAGATAGCCAAGCGTAACACTAATGCTAACAAGTAAAAAAAAATGAGTTGTGAGAAAATTTAAGAGGAAGAGTGATGGGAAGACTGTTGACCGAAGAAAGAGCGACTAGGGAAGTCGAACTGCGAAAAGGTTTGAGACTTCCTGATACCAGACAAAGCGCGAACGGGTCAATTCAGGCAATAAATGATGCAATTACACCATGAGGGTGACGACGCAAGTTGGAAAGATTTGCAATTAATGACAAAGGTGCGCATTGGATATGCAGAATCCATAGAGGATCTGGTTAATCGATGAAGATTTAGTGGTGATAGTGCAATCTCTCGCTTGGAATGCTGAGAGGCTATAAAATCATATCGAGAAGCATGGTTCAACCCATTGTGTGAGTCAAATAGAAGGATCAGAGCTAAGAGAGGAATAATTAGAGCTGCGGGGATTGTAGGCCCTAAATAAAGGTGTTGGAGAAGCAACAATGCAACTCATTTCAAGCACAACCACACAAGAAACCCCAATTGCACAAGTGCCAATAAAAGAAAAAATGCAGGAAATTGTGTCTACAACAGGGTGGCCCATTAGGAAGAAGCAAAGTGCCAATCGTCTGATCACTCCCGATATAAGAACTAAGAAGGGGACCGCAGTGGAGGGGGAAGTAGGCCCATCAAAAATGGCGAAAGAAGCTATGATGATGAGAGGCAAACCATAAGTACCAATGGTAGAAGACATCCTTGGATACATACCATCATGAAAGGTAGGGGCACTGGTTGTAAGGATTAGGAAAACCAACAAGTATACCATTAAGATTCCTGCAATGCCCAAAGGTGTCCATGTGACCATGAATATAGTGTCACAACTACAAAAAATACAATACAATGACCATGATATCCTGGAATTTGAAATGCACCCTAGGCACCTATGAGGAAAGAGCTCACGATGAAGGAGGCCCAATCGCCATAGAACCCACGCAATGGGAATTGGGATTACAACGGTTTAGTATGTTGTCGATCATCCACATGTTGCATTTTGGTTGATATACAAAAGTTAATGCATGTGTCAAACATGTGTTGGCATGTTTTCATAGTGGGTATGTGTGGCTAGGAATAAATATACCCATTACAGTTGATTTGATATCTCAAATCATAGGCCTACCCAAGGCGGGAGTCGACCCGTCACAATACTTTCGAGTTAAGGATAATGATAAGAAGCTCACAGTGAAGCTACGAAATAAATATAGAGTGATAAAAGATAAAAGGGCATATGTAATCGATACCATCAATGATTAGGCAGTGCTAGTTGTAACAAATATATTGGCGGTCAAGTTAATACCAAAGAACCGCACGGATCAGTGCATGTCGGGGGCTAACGCATCCACAGAGCAGTGCACACCTGGTGTACAGGTGAATTGGTCCTTGTTCCTACTGAATGAATTAATGGAGAACGTTGTATTGGCATAAGAGGTTGGTAATCCATTCACCTATTCTTGGCTGCTAATACTCATCGCATTGGTCATTTGGATGGAACCGACACATTATCAAGGGGTGGTGTTAACGATGTCAACATCTGTCAAGGCATTAGATATAAAAATATGTGGGCACTCAATGATAAGGAGCGGAAAATGATAAACAATATACATGTTTACCTGTACCTAGACGCACTGCAAGAAGAAGCAGTTAAGGTGTCGTGTCTCATAGACCAAGCTGCAAACAACTACCAGAGGATTTCATGTTTGGTGATGGGACCCCACACCATACATATTCAAGCATGGGAAGATATGGACCAACAATGGATTACGACGTAGCACATGCTGACGAATGAAGAGTTGGATTCCATAATCAAAGAATACTCCCCGGAATGGAGAGTCCTAGTAAGTGACAAAGACTTGTTGGATCTAGGAAACAGACCACCACCAGATGTCCTGAACGAGCAGGATAAACCAAAGGGCTCAGAAGAGGAAGAATACTCAGAAGTCGAGGTGCCATCGACAACTATAACAGAATCAGAATTGGAGAAACAATAGGAGGAAGAGCGGATGAAGCGTCGCTTCGAGCGAGGGGAGCATCATTGCAAAGCTCTCTGATGACCCGGTAAAAATGTTACTGGCCATAATCATTTCAGTATACAATGAAAGTCAGGAAAAGGTAACCAAACATGCAACAAGATGCTTCCACCAAGTAACACAACTACTGCAGAAACTCACAAATGCATTACTCGAGACAAAACCAAAAGGAAGAGAGCTGCAAAGGGTAGTAAAAGTCAACATTGGTGCCAGGATACGACTAGTACAGATTATACCCCATGTGATCACCACAGGGGATGAAGATACCGATGTGATGGTACGAGGAAACCACTCTATTTTCCTAGACTTAAACTTACTTCCAATGACTCAACTAACAAGGATTCATATAGTGACAAGTGAAGAAATCAGAGACAGTGAAGCAACAGTCCACGTCAACTCATCTAGTCCAGGAAACAAGCAGAAAATATTGAAGAGGAATTACAGAGACTAAAGGAAGAAAAGGAAGTGATCGTAAATGAGAAAAGAAGGCATTTGATTACATGAAAATACTGGAGAGAGCAGTCTCCATGGCATGTGAAAATATTCCAAACATTACCCTAGTATTGTTTGCGGAGGAAAAAGTATTGAGACTGGAAAGAATTGTCACAAATATGCGGAAAGAAAATGAAGAGTTACAAGCTAGAGTGGTACCCAGAACACTGCTAGAATAGTTAGAAAAAATAAGAAGTGCAATCGAATATGCCGCAACAGATATTGTGAAGTCAGAGTAGTTAGTACAGTCGATCGTGGATGAAATAACAAAATTTTGGGGCAGCTTAGTTTAAGATGAATAGTTGCACCAATTGGTTGTACAACTCGTAAAAGCATAAGTGCAAATGATAACATTAAGGGGATCACTCAAAACAATGCAACCACTTGTGCAAGTGACCAAGGCAGTCGAGCTAAAGGAATTACAATAGTGTGTTAACAAGGTGCACTCCCAACACCAGCAGAGGACAACACACTTGGATGAGTTGCAGGGGATAGCAGAGCTATTAGCACTCAAGGCCATGGATGAGATCATGAATACCAAGGCAGAACTAAGCAAAATGAAATAGATGAGTGAAGAAAACCCAACAACGCAGGAAGCAAAAGAGTGTGCATCAATGAGGACAAAGGTCAAGGAAGTCGTCGAATAAATTAGAGTAGAATACGATGACTTCAAGGCCAAGGTGAATGCGCCAGTTTCTTCTAGCTGAGGTGGCTCAAGGAAAAGCCACAAGTTTGTGTTGGGGGCATGTTTGCAAGGGTTTGAAGCACACAAAGTGAGGTACCAACACCGACAGGAATGATGTCGACAAAGATAAAAGTCAACCATGACGAAGGAAGAAATCGACAAGTTAGGACCTTTTGGTCGAGTTAGTTAGAGAATTGGTCAAGTGGACCATTTTGGAACGACTTAGAAATCCTATAAATAGACTTAGTATTGTAAACAAAGAGGGGAATCTATATTTAAGTTGATATAAGGATCGATTTATCATGCATCTGTTGTTTGTTTTGGGCCGGAGATTAATGAACTACGAGATGGTTTTGTTTGTTGCAGTGTATTCCTGATGCTGATGTTATGAAGATGTTGTTTATGATGTGCTTTTTATCGGTAGATTTGCATATTATGTCGTGTTTCCTTGGTTCTATGGAATGCATTGTCTTTAAGGATAAGTTAGATATGAATCATTTGTTTTCTGTACTATTTGGGAAAAATATGCAATGATGTCATCTCTATGTTTTCTGTTATATGCGAATGATGTGAAGTATTGCTGTGACTTTCAATTTAATGTATTTTGATGTCTTTGTTAGTGTGAATCCAGGTAATTAAGATCATGATAGGTTGATATTGCTAATGGTATAATTATAGCCCTGTATTTCTGAATGATATAGTGATAGGGTAACAAATAACGCAAAAGTCCTCTTCCCACTACGGAAACTTGGTTCCTTTAGCCCTCCCTATCACAGCTCAGGTGAGACTGCACCTGCTCCATAGGTGTTACTGGAAAGGGTTAAACCTTTATAGGTCAATGTTTAGGGAGTCTGTGTTGGTAGTTGTCGACATCTGATCAAAGTGAACCCCTGTCGACAGACGAGTGTCAACACTGTCCATGTCTTATTGCTAAATGGAAAGCTAAAACTAATACAAATTAGAACTAGCTACCAAACACTAATGAAAATGTCTAGAATATTACAACTGGTCCTAGAAAAAAACACCCAACTGTTGATGTCGTAACTAGAGGAGGTGCCACGATATGAGAGGATGGATACGGGTACATGCAAAATTCCCAAGTTCGACCAGCTGCCCAATGACATGCACCTTTTAATGTACAAAAAGAGAAGCAACTATTCTTGGAAGCATAGGAGGAGTTTTTAGACAGACGAAAAGATGCATTGACATCAAACTCTGAACCACTGTTCAATGAAGTACCTATCTATGATAGGCCACCACGATTTGACTGATACGTTACAACAAACATGATAAAACTGGTAAGTTCTTTAAAGGATTTCCTTAGAAGTTGTCTATCATTATTAAGATATGAGCATGCAATACAAGAGTTATCCATATTGATAGAAGAATTAGGCGATCAAATATAAGACAAAGTTGTCAATCACATAAATAGGAGACAAAAGACTAGATGTGAGCTTCGTATGAATGCTCAGATTGGTGATTATGATATGGACTTCAACATCTTGGATCTAGCCTTGGATGTGAAAATACTGACTAAAAAAATGTGGGAATGCATGAGATGACCTAATTTAGTATGGTCTCAAGTTCAGTTGTGAATGGAGAATCAATTAAAGGTCCTAATGCTAGGATGATTTCCAAGGTTTCCGGTCGACATTGAAGGGCTCCACACTTACGCTGATTTTGAGGTAATTTAAATAGTCGATGATACTAATCCATATCCTACTTTGCTGGATATATATTGGGCAATGGAGACTCAGACCATCATTCATTTCAAGAAGCGTTGCTTATCTTTTGAAGACTTAGAAATGAGAGTGGTCACGTCGATAAATCCATTGGAAGGACAAAGATATATCGATCCAATCAAAGATGAGTATGATACAACATAATTAGATAAAATATATGATGTTTCATCCACATTGGATGATTATATTAATCCCACTACAGATGGTATGTTGGGTTGGAAGAGTGTCATCTCTTGTTCATCATATTCAGGCGAGGCATTGGAAAATTGGCAAAATAGATTACATGAAGTATCAATGAGGAAGTGTGCCGAGATTACAAAGTTCCTACACTGGGTTGTTTCATAAGTGCATGAATTATCTACTTATGAAGGGATACCTAACCTAGACACATTTTAGGGAAATTTGAACGGTACTCAAAAAATAATGATTATTGGCTCTAGATGTTTCCATAAAGGCCACTCCAATGAGATGGTGGGCTGCTCATAAACACAATATAACAATTTGGTCGCAATGTAGAAGTTTGCTCGAACTTTAGTTCAGTGAGGAATATCTACATATTGGAGAGATACAATGGAAAAAGTGAATTCACTCGACCACATTAATGCTTGCACCACGACATGGGATTTGTGACCACAATAGGAATGGGTGCACCTATTCATTCATACCCTAGGAATGGGTGCACCTATTCATCCATACCCTAGATAAGATTCTAAGGAATTGGTATACATCGCTAGAATTGCGACAAGGAGCTATAGCCTTGGATCAAGTCGCAAGTAGTTTCAAACATACTTTCAGTTATGCCAATGAGATTCCATTTATCGATGCAGCCATACAATTTATTAAGGACAAAATATTCGAGCATATTTCGATATCTATGTCGAAATTACCTCAATGGATTGCGACAGTTGAAGACCTGATGCAATGCTACAATATTTTAAGCGAACCTAGAGAACCTAGAGATGATAACCCCCATGATATCCAGATCCTAGAATCAAAAGGAAGTAGAGATGTAGAAGGACCAGACTTGTTCCCAACAATTTTTTTTGAAATGAAAGGTATAGTGGGTTACCTAGGAGAGATGAAGATCCCTTTAAATACATTTGCAAAACCAGTAAAGCAATGACCATACTAGTTAAATTTGTGGTACAAATAAAAGTTTAGAGCAGAGACCGCCAAGATGTTGGATGTTGACCCTTGACCCTCCTCATATACACCTACCTACTATAGGGTCCTCTTTCCTTATTACTTCTTCTAACATTTTGTTTCCTAGGACCACCACTTGAAGTCCCACTCCATGCACTTCAGTGTTAGCATGAAACTCCAACTCCTCAAATTTTGCTTCTAGATTCACTCTACCATATAACAACTATGGCCTCTTGTGGAAAAAGTACTAGTTGACTTCAATTTGATATTACCAATCATGAATATCAATTATGGCCTTGGGGATCCTAATGGTCTACATAAAAATTTTCAATGTGGCTTGGTAGTACATGTCACATGCCAAAAGACATTATAATTGTGGTAGGCTGCATGAAAATACAACTCTCAAGTGATATCACCCTAAGCAAAGGTAGGGAAACATTGATCTTAAAATATTTTGAAAACACTTTTGTTGATTCCTTGTTGTGAACTTTTGATCCAGGAGGATATTACCAAATATTCCAAACCAAAATATTCAAATGTTGAACAGAAAGATATCGTCGCATATAGCTCGTCGATATCTTTCCAACAATGCTTGTTTCGTCCAAAATGGACTTTGAACGTGAAAGAAATAAAGTTCTAAAGCTTCCTTCAAACATGCAAAAGGACCAAAAATATTACCACATGGCACACCCACAAGGTGCTATATGGACTGTGTATTTTTACGTGGACCTATAATTGTTTGACACATGGAATTGTTGTGTACACTTGGCAGCTTGTGTGGACCTATTATCTTTCAACACATGGAAGGTTTGTTGCACAATTGGAAATTACGTGGATCAATCGAAGGCTACCATATGGAAATCTGAATGGCCACTATATTGTTTTGTTTGCCAAAATATATGTGTTGATGTATTTGTAAGTTCGGAATGTATTCACTTGTATATTTTATATATTGTACCCCGATGTTCCTATCAGGAGAGTAATTAATATAATAAAGTCACGTAAAGTCAATGAGGTTAACCCTCTTTTGTAAGTCAAGGCAATAGTCCCCACAATTGAGTTGAGGTTAAACCTCCTTGTTGATCAGGGGGGAAAAGTCCCCACAGTTGAGGGCACTAGGGTTATTAAACTCTCCTGTCGGCCCTGGTAAGTAATTGTCAAGTCATCAATTAGTATAAATAGAGAGTGAGCCTCTCTATTTGTCTCTTGTGATTGATTGTTGTGTATGCTATTCTCTCAGATAAGATCCTAAGATCATATTGCTTAAATGATAAAAATATAACATGGTATCAGAGATAACCTGAGAAGAAGACATTGTGTAGCTGCAGAATCTAGGGCTTCTTACCTTTTGGGTCTCTCTCCACAATCCATCAGCAAAAGGAGGCTAGGTTAACTCTCCATTGAAGGGTGCATCTTTCTGTCAAAGCAGAATTTGCCATTACGGACATTTTCAATTTTTGCTGCGGAAAATTAGGGCTTTTTACAGAAGAGGAATTTTTGAGTGAGCCCAACATAGGATTTATCTCCTCATAAAAATATAATTTTAGAGACCAAGGTCTAATTTTTTGGTTGGGTGAAACTCCGGGAAAGTCAAACCCTAGTTTGACCCCGGGCCTGAAAAACCCTAAAATACTAAAACTGGTAGTTTTGGTACATTCTCTATATATCGGGATTGAAGAAGTCTTAGGGGCCAAAATTTTCACAGGTTGAAGATAAAATCTTGATGTACCCTATGTAAAAATTTCAGCCTCACATTCACTATATTTTTGGAGACATGATTCCTCCAAATTAGGGTTCCAGCCTCTTCTAGGATTCATCCCTAAACTGGACACCTAGGGAGAATATCTATATCGCGGGATACGAAGGTCCAAATGAAATTTTGTAAGATTTTCCAGATAGGGCAGGGACTGTAATTTCCATGAGAAAAGTTTCAGACCCTGATGATGAAATAGGGACACGTGGCAGTCCATACAAGTTTTCTATACTGAATAGTATTGAAATAAGTCACCTTGGGAAAACTCTCATAAGTCCCAATTGGTGAAACCAATTCTGGTCAAATCTATGGTGTTGGAAAGAGGACAGATAAGGTTACCTCATTAAAAAATTTTAGACATAGATGAGAATTAATTTCAGAGACACCATAGAAACAATATCAGGCATTTCTGTAGAGGAAATTGAAAAACTAGGGCTTCCTGTTCCGGGAGCTTCCCTCCACTGTTTTCAGTAAAGGAGTACATTGAAAAGCTCGCCTTGAATAGGCCCATATTTCTATCTAATTAGATCTGAAAAATTCCAACTTTTGAAAATTAGGGTTTCACTGACAAACCCTAGATCAGCCAGCTCCGGAACTAGGACAGACATCTCAAATCAGTAAGATCTAATCTTTTGCTATTTAGAGTTAAGGTTCTCGTTTCAAGATGACTAATCACACCGGCTTGATGCAAGCTTGGTGAAGCTGAAAAATTCCAAATATGGAAGTATAGGATTTCACTGGTTCTTGAAGAAAATGAATTTGATACCTACATAAGTGGAGAGGTTCCAGTTCTAGAGGGAGATGAGGCTAAAATCCTTACACGAGAAGAACTTGGTCAAGGCCAAGAAGATCATTGTTGATTCAATCAATGATCACCTTATACCACAAGTGTCTTCCCTAAAGACACCTAAAGAGATGTTTGATTCCTTGACCAAGTTATTTGAAGGGAAGAACATAAATCAGAAGATGACTTTGAGAAACCATTTGAAGAATGTGAAGATATAGAATGCAGAGACCATACAATCATACTTTACAAGGGTCTCTCAAATCAAAGAAAAAATTGAAGCAGTATAAGAAGAAGTGGAGAATGTAGAAGTTGTAATAACCACCTTGAATGGCCTCTCAGGATCATGGGATTCATTCATTCGAGGAATGTGTGCCAGAAGGAAGTGATTATTTTCAACAAACTCTGGGAAGAGCACACACAAGATGAAGCTCGTCCCATAATAAGAGAAGAGAAGATGGGAGAAAATGAAGATCAAGCACTCACGATTCAAAGAATATCCCTCAAGTGATGAGGAATATGAAGAAATCAATTCTTGAAAAACCTCTTATCCATATTGAGCATTTGGATAAGAAATGATGCTGTTATGAGTGAAGAAGATGATGAAGCTGAAAGAAGGAGTCTACCCACGAAACAAATAAAGATAAGTATTCAGTTGTCATTTCATGATATTGTTTTGTTATGCATTTGTTTATATTTAGTTAATGTATTATGCATGATAGAATGTTTGCATTAATGACATTATACTACTAATATGCATGTGATGGGTAAGTAGCTCATGGTGCTATACAACTCTCTATTCAACTACTTATCTAGAATGAAACCTCTTTGCTGAAATATTGGATTAGTGCACAATCTCAATGATGTCTGGGTAGAGATGGAAGGCATCTAGAAAGTTTCCGTGAGATATGTATGAATGTTGTATTGGATAAAATAGTTACATGTTTATATCTTTATGCATAAGAATTTTCCTTTATGAATATGCCTTATGAAATGTTTCTAACCATACAACTAATGCATCTGACTTGTAGGAAAGATCGCGTACAATCACCTAGAAGAAAAGAAGGACGAGACTTGTTCCAAAGAACAAGTGACTATAGTTCGAGAAATAATCCAAGATGAAGAATAATATGATGATACTTTCAAAGAAAGAAAGAGGTCTTAGACACAATACAGTTATGTGACACTGTTGAGCGACATCATTGATGCAGAACCTTGCAGCTATGAAGAAGTAGCCAAGAAGAAAGGGAAGGAGAGTACCAGATCATGAAGAATGATTTCTAGGATGTGGTATCGAGACCTGAAGAGAAGTCCATGGGAGACAAGGCAAGATTCGTAGCATGAGGCTTCTCACAGAAAGAAGGAATAGACTACGAAGAGACATTTGCAGCCACTGGAATTTAAGACACATGACAGGTAGACTCATGTGTGCAAATTAAAGAAAGCCTTGTACAAGATCAGAAGTCACCCATGGGATAACACATACATGAGGATCTTGAAGATCACCTAGAGTGATGAAGATATTAAACTTTGCTACAAGGTTGAATATGAAAGCCTATAGAGGATGAGAAGCTCACAGATGGGTGTGGGAAGAACTTTTGAAAAGATTCAAGATAGAGGATCTTGGTATCTAGTGACCCTAGATGGATACATAGAATATTAGTAGCAGAGGAAACTACTTATCACTTTGGTACATAATGTTTCAATGTATAGAGTACGAAAGATAGAGGGAGAATGATGCTCCGCTTCAGAGGGAGTGACTGCAGAAGATCCTGAGGTTCGACATGGTATGACAGGATGGAAAGATTACTGATGAGTCTAGGCTTTACTGAGAGTAAAGCAGATTCCAACCTTTACTTCAACGTTGAAGGTGGAAGACTAGTGATTCTCTTGTTATATGTCGATGACTCGTTCCTAACAGAAAAGAGGAACTCATTAAAGTTGCAAGAAGGAGACTTGCTGTCGAGTTCAAGATGAAGGACTTGGATATGATGCATTACTTTCTAGGCATGGAGGTGTGGCAGAATGTGGATGGAATCTCCCTAGGACAGGATGATGGACTGCAAGGCCATGACCACACCTATGGCGTCGGAGAGATCCCGTGGAGGTTCAGGATGATGGACTGCAAGGCCATGACCAAACCTATGGCATCGAACCTGAAGCTATTAAGTTTTTCTTCATCAGAGTTGGTTGATGCCATGATGTATCGTCGGATGATTTATTCCTTGTTGTACCTGACGAATACGAGACTAGATATTTGCTTTGCTGTGAACACATTGAGACATGTTCACCTGATGGTTGCAAAGCATGTAGTGAGGTACCTGAAGGGTACAGTTGAGTATGGGCTCAAGTATGATATGAATAAGAAGATTAACCTGGAGGGTTATGTGGATTCGTACTGGGTAGGCAGTGCCATTGATAGGAAGAGCACTTCAAGGTGCTACTTCAGTATGAGATTAGGTGTGATCTCTTGGTTTAGCAGGAAGGAGTCCTGCATGTCACTGAGTACAGTAGAGGCAAAATATGTTGCCACTTGCTCAGCTATTTTGGAGGTAGTATGTTTCTTTTGAAAACTACTATTTGATTTGACCAATTTGACTTGCATTTTTGTATGATGCAGAGAGGAGCAGTGAAGCTCCAGTATGTGATCCAGATCGAGATCTCTTGAAAGAGGGAGTTCTGGCATAGCCGGTGAGACAGGTTGTCTGAGCATAAAATCCTAGTGAAGCTCGTAGGTTGCTCAGATGTAAACAGACCTGTAGGTTGTCCTCGAACATAATCGGTCCTAGCGAAGCTCGTAGGTTATCCTTGGACGTAATCATCCCTGATATGATTCTATGCTAGAAATGGCCAGAGTGAAGTTTGAGTACTTCAGGGAGAAGCTTGGTGTTCTCCAGATCGAGGTTCCTTCCAAGGGGAAGTGATGAGTCCACGAGACCTTCTAACATGGTGGTAGGATTGGTTCCTCCAATGGTCAGATGTAAGTGTTGTGCCCTTCTGACATGGTGATAGGATTGGTTCCTCCCATGGTCAGATGTAAGTGCTGTGCCCTTCTGACATGGTGGCAGGATTGGTTCCTCCCATATTCAGATGTAAGTGATGTGCCATTTTGACATGGTGGTAGGCGGGGCCTCCCATGGTCAGATATAAGTGCAGTGGCCTACATCCAGTATGAAAAAGGACTGGCTCCGTAGAGACCCACATCTAGTATGAAAAAGGACTGGCTCTATGGAAATACATCCAGCATGAAAAAGGGCTGGCTCTGTAGTGGCTTACATCCAGTATGAAAAAGGACTGGCTCTGTAAAGACCCACATCCAGTATGAAAAAGGATTGGCTCTGTGGAAATACATCCAGCATGAAAAAGGGCTGGCTCTGTAGTGGCTTACATCTAGTATGAAAAAGGATTGGCTCTGTGGAAGTACATCTAGCATGAAAAAGGGCTAGCTCTATAGTGTCCTACATCCAGTATGAAAAGGTCTGGCTCTGTAGAGACCCACATCTAGTATGAAAAAGGACTGGCTCTATGGAAGTACATCCAACATGAAAACGGGCTGGCTCTGGAGTGGGCTACATCTAGTATGAAAAAGGACTGGCTATGTAGAGACCCACATCCAGTATGAAAAAGGACTGGCTCTGTGGAAGTAAATCCATCATGAAAAAGGGCTGGCTCTATAGTGGCCTACATCTAGTATGAAAAAGGACTGGCTCTGTAGAGACCCACATTCAGTATGAAAAAGGACTGGCTCTATGGAAGTACATCCAGCATGAAAAATGGCTGGCTCTGTAGCGGCCTACATCCAGAATGAAGGATTGGCTTTGTAGAGACCCACATCCAGTATGAAAAAGGGTTGGCTCTGTGGAGGTACATCTAGTATGAAAAAAAGACTAGCTCTGTAGAGGCCTACATCCAGTATGAAAAAGGACTGGCTATGTAGAGGAAGACCTACATGGAGGCTAGGCCTACAACCAACATGAAAAAGGGCTGCCTCTGTAGAACTTCCTGTGACGAGAAGAATTGAGAGATAGAACCATTTGATCGAGATAGTGGAAGCAGTGATGATGATGATGATCCAGTGATGATCCAACATTGATGATGATCTAGTGATGATCCAGCTTTGATGATGATCCAACTTTGATGATGATCCAAAGAAGAAGACTTGTACTGATGAATTGTGTCAAGAGAATACCTTTCTAGTTAAGAGGGAGTGTTGATGTATTTGTAACTTCAGAATGTATTCACTTGTATATTTTATATATTGTACCCTGATGTTCCTATCGGGAGAATCATTTGTATTTCATTGTACCCCAATGTTCTTGTCGGGAGAGTAATTAATATAATAAAGTCATGTAAAGTCAATGAGGTTAACCCTCTGTTGTAAGTCGAGGCAATAGTCCCCACAATTGAGTTGAGGTTAACCCTCCGTGTTGATCAGGGGGGGAATTCCCCACAATTGAGGGGCACTATGGTTATTAGACTCTCCTAGAGATGTCAACCCTGGTAAGTAATTGTCAAATCGGAAATTAGTATATATAGAGAGTGAGCCTCTCTATTTGACACACACACACACTCAACCGGGGCGCATAAGTGAGAGAGGAAGTGCTCACACAAGTGAGAGAGAGAACAACTGTTGGAGATCATCTTTTCTGTCTTTGGGTATTACTGTTGCCATTGGTGCTCATTCCATCTCTGAGGAAGTTGTGGGGTTTTTAATTTATGGTTTCCCTGAGGATAAATATTTGTGTCTATTGTCTCTTGTGATTGATTGATGTGCATGCTATTCTCTCAGATAAGATCCTAAGATCATATTGCTTAAATGATAAAAATCTAACAATATGGTGGGTGGGGAGGATCGAACCCTTGAACTTATTCCAGAGCTCAAACCACCTACCATTATGTGCCCTACCATTACATCATTGGTGTTCCCAGCTCCAACCCCCTACCATTATGTTGTTGGTGTTCCTTGTCAAGTATAGTGGAGGATACGTTATTTGAATTTGAATGTAAATTATGGTGGGAAAATGAGTGGGATGATGGATACACATGTGTATTCAATCAATTATCCAACGACGGGATACAATCCAAGGTTCTGGGACTATGGTTTCAACCACATATTATAAATATGGAAACAATATATATGTTTTCCACTAAATTCGAGCCTACGGGGTTTGATCCTGGGACCTACGATCACCCAAGCCAACATTTTACTAATGGAATACCTCCCAAACATTGTAATGGGATCCGCATAATATTTTTAATATTTTTATTGGGATTTCAAACCCCAAAAAGGGTGCATCGACATGGCCTTTGTAACTATGGTTTAGAGTTATAAAACCATGACTAGAGAGCACCACCAAGGTATAATACACAACAAGCATGAGTTTCTATTCCAGAATAGTTCTCGAGGTGGGAATCCATACAATATGTATAGTGGTCGTATAAAACAAGAGTATAAGTTCTCAATCTACGTGCCAAGGGAGGTCTCTGGTAAAGTATTGATTGCTTATACTCACTTTTCTTGATTTTTCAAGACGGTCGCATTGGTGCAGTATGTTTTTAAAGTTGTCATACAAAACTCAGAAGTGTTTCCAGAACTAATGTATTTTTGTAGCATTTGAAGAATTAATACAAAGGTTCTCACTGGAAGTGGAACCAGAGACATAGGCCATCAGGGTCGAACTCCATTATCATCTGCAATCTTCAAATTGTGGTTTGCATCTTTATTTATTTGCATTCTTTCCAATTATGTTCTTTTAAACCTTCCAAATTAAAAGTCTTTTAAAGAAGTTGTCTGTTAGATCATTCACACATAATTCATGGTTATTAAATATCATGTAAATTCAGATCATGTTAGTATCAAAACCTGATTAACCAAATAATTTTTTAGTGTCATGATTACTAGGGCCAAGCTTAAATAAGTTTAAGGAGAATTAGTGCCTTTCAACCCAAATATTGGACGTGCAACTCAAAGAAGGAAAATGGCGGATGATGATGCTCGTTCAGAGCACTATAAGGGTTTCCACAATGCCTTCTACCGGATGTAAGATATGGTAGAAAAGTTGTTTACGGATTACCAAGAGAGATTTGAAAAGTAGGGAAAGAAGAAGGTAAAAGCAGAAGATAATGCTTCAGTGAATCAAGGAAATGGAAAAAACCCTCATGAACCTTCATCTCCATCTTCAAGTTCTAGTTTTTCTTCTTCCTCTCATTCTCATCATTCTAATGACCATAAGAAAGATATTGTTAATTCATTTTTAAATCTTGATGTAAAATTTGATTTACCCATGTTTAACACTGAAAAATTGGATAATTGGATTAGTAAAATCAAATTTTATTGCAGGATCCAAAAGCTTGTAGGTGATGAAGCAAAGATCCAATTATCCACCCTTTGTATTGGTGGCACAACTCTCATATGGTGGGAGAGAAAAGCTCAATAGGATATTATTACTAAAGGTAAAATTATTTCCTCTTGGTATGAGTTTATTGCAGCGTTGAAAAAGTACTTCTATAAGTTGGGTTATATACAACAAACTATGATGGACTAGCGAAATTTCAGACAAGGTAAGGGTCAAATTGTGCAAGAATACACACAAGAGTTTATAAATATGGAGTTAGTGTTGGGTATACCTCTTTATACTCAGGAAACACTTTTTAAATTTATAGGAGGATTGCATAGTTACTTAATACATACAATTCTTATGTTCAATCCTACTAACTTGGGTGAAGTGTGTGTTCAAGCCACCTATATCGAATCTAAAGAGAAGAATAATTCTGATAAATTTTACAAGAATCCTTTCCATCCTTGTGGAAACAAGCTTAAAGGTAAAGGGAAAGGAAAGCAAACAACTGCCATGAAGAAGGGAGGAGATAAACCTACATGCTTGCATTGTCATAACAATGGTCATGATGCATCCAAATGTTGGAAGATCCATCTGAAACTCAAGCCAAAGAATTTTTGGAACATGAAGAAAGATTAATAAGACACTTGCCACTATCCAGCATGATTTGGGATCAAACTTCGAAGATGAGACAAAAATTGCAGCCATGGGTTTATAAGGTAAATCTTGTTCTAATTGTGTTCAAAAGTTGAACCTATTATTGATGAGAAGAAAAGGAGTGAGTTATTTCGCATAAGGGTAATCTCTAAACATACCAAAATAAATACTTTATTTGCTAATGGTTCACAAGCCAACCTTATATCTGAATAAATTGTAAAAAATCTTGGTTTGGAAACTAAGTCACTCCCTAAACCGTATCCACTTAGATGGGTATGCAAGAATGCAGGATTACAAGTTACTAAACAGTGTAGACTTAGGTTGGCTATCACTGATGGTTTTATTGATGAGGTTTATTTGGATATAGTACCTTTGCATATATGTGGTATTGTGTTAGGGATTTCTTACCTTTATTACAGGAAGGCAATCTTTTACCGATAAGAGAACAAGTAACAACTTACCAAGGATGGTATTCAGTACATTGTCAAAGATCAGCGTATCAAAGTTAACTTATCTTTGATTTTTGCAAATCAAATGAAGAGATTAGTGAATGCTAGTAAAATTTTTGTTCTCATGATTATTAAAGCTAAAGATGTTTATAACACTGATGCTTTTAAAGGTTGTGATTCTAAACTTAAAGATGAATTGCTTAAGGTTGTTGGTAGATATGATGTAGTATTCTAGGAACCTAAAGGATTACCTCCAAAAAGGGAAATTCAACATGAGATACATTTGCAACAGGATTCTCCTCTTCCTAATATTGGTATGTATCAATCTTCAATGATTGAAAATGTAGAAATAAAGAAGTGGCTTCAAGAGTTGCTTGAGAGAGGGGACATTCGACCAAGTTCCTCTCCATGTGGTTCACTGATTGTTTTGATACCAAAGAAGGATGGTACATGATGTATGTGCATGGATTTCATAGTTTAAAAAAAATCATGGTAAAGAATCGACATCCTCTTCCCTGCATTGATTATTTTTTGGATTTGTTAAAAAATACAATTTATTTCACTAAGTTAGAGTTAAGAAGTGGTTATCATCATAGCAGGATCTATGCAGATGATATGTAGAAACTTCTTTTAAAAGTAAACAAGGTTTGTTTGAATGGATGGTTATTCCCTTTGGGAATTGTATTGCTCCCACTACCTTCATGTTGGTTATGAATGATGTATTTAGGACATTCATTGATTACTTTGTAATAGTATACTTAGATGACATTCGTATATTCGGTCAAACTTGGTAAGGTCATGTCAAATATGTAAAGCAAGTCCTAGATTTCTTAGAAAGGGAGAGATTGTATTTAAAGATGTCCAAATGTGAGTTTGGAAAGATGTATTTGGTTTATTTGGGTTACATTGTAGGGGGTGGTGAATTGGGAATAGATCCCTCTAAAGTTGAGGTCATTAAGAATTATCCCAAGACAAATAATGTTAGAAGCTTCCTGGGAGCATCCCAATATTGGGAAAAGCTTATTGCTAACTTATAATTTATTGTTTCTCCTTTACTTGATTTGACAAGTGTGAAATAGGTCTTTCAGTGGCAAAGCAAAGAGCAGAAGACCTTCAACACTTTGAAAGAAAATATTTGTACAACACCAGTGTATGCATTGCCATATCTAC
Organism: Pseudotsuga menziesii; assembly: GCA_001517045.1. Classification (NCBI taxonomy): domain Eukaryota; kingdom Viridiplantae; phylum Streptophyta; class Pinopsida; order Pinales; family Pinaceae; genus Pseudotsuga; species Pseudotsuga menziesii. The sequence continues at coordinate 140,400 of LPNX010959108.1, forward strand.
AGTAGGCATTCGAGATTGAAACCAATGCTAGTGGTTATTCCAAGGGGGGAGTCTTAATGCAACATAAGAAACCTATACGCGCTATCATTATGAAGTATTCTCTAAAGAAGTAACTAACTAACCTACATATGATAAAGATTTGTATGCATTAGTAAAAAGTGGGAAGAAGTGGAAACATTATTTCATGGGTAAAAAAATAATCATACATACTGATCATCATCCATTACAATATCTTCAATTAGAAAATGAGCTACAACAATCAAGGCACTTCATATGAATGGGATTTCTACAGAAATTTCACTTAGTCATCAAATATAAAAAGGGAATTCATAATAAATTTGTAGACTTGTTATCAAACCTCCAACAAATGCATTGATCATGTTGCAAAATAGCGCATTGACTCATGAAAGTTATATTGAACAATATGTTAAGGATGAAGAGTTCAAATATGTATATAAATATTTAATGCACGACACACAAACTAAAGAATCGGATTATCATATTCATGATATGTTATTGTATCATCTTGGCATAGTTTGTATTCCATAGAGTGAAAGAGTTCATGTAATTAGAGAATCAGATACTTCTTTTATATATTGTCACTTTAGTGTAGGAAATACAATAAATTAGCTTTAGAGGTATTGTAATTGGCCTCAAATGAATGAAATTGTATCCACATATGGAAAGAGATGTGTTATGTGTACTACTAGTAAGACGAGTAACAAAAAAATTGGCTTGTACACTCCACTCTTTGTACCTTCTCGTCTATGGGAAAGTGTGTCTATGGATTGTGTGGGAGGGTTACCTATGTATGTAAAGGTTATGATTACTTTTATTTGGTTATGGATAGGTTCAACAAAATGTGTATCTTGATTCCTTGTAAAAAGAAGATGATGACAAAATATGTTGCTCATTTGTTCTTCTAGAATGTTTGGGTTCATTTCGGGTTACCCACTTCTATTGTATCTAATCAAGATTCACGCTTCCTTGGGAAGTTTTGGTCAAATTTATGGGAACTCATGGACACTGAGTTGAAAAAGAGCACTACTTTTCATCCAAAACCAATGGACAAACTGAAGTAATCAATTGCACAGTGGTGCATCTAATTCGAGGATACTATACTAAGCATCCTAAGCTTTGGGATGAAAAATTGCATTATGTACAACATGCCTACAACCGTTCCATGCACTCTTCTACACAAAGGTCTCAATTAGAAACATTATTTGGGTACTTGCCAAAGTCTCCTTTAGACTTTGTTTATGGGAAATATTATGTGGAATATGGACAAGTTGATGTAGACAAAGCCTTGAAGTTCATTCAACGGATCCATTTGGCACACCATGCAGTGCAGGAACAATTGGAGAAGAGCCAAGCCAAGTACAAAACAAGGCATGACAAGCATCGAGTGGATCATAATTTCCAATTTGGTGATCAAGTTGGCTTCATATCAATAAATACCGACTTAAAAGTGAAGGTAAAAATATTAAACCACTCGGGTATGGACCCTTCACAATTTTGGATAAAGTTGGTAAAAATGCTATCCAATTATATTTACCTCCATATATGCAGATGTATTTCGTCGTGAATGTAGAAAACTTGAAATTGTATGAGCATCCTATGATCATGGATAAAGAGGAAAATTTTCATGTTCTTTCTCTTGATGACATTTCTCCTGAGTATCTTGATGAGTTACAGGAAGATATCATTCTTGACAAGAGGGTAAGAACTTCATGAAGGGGAGATGCAGAATATATTTATGTGGGGATTATAGAAATGTATCCAAGCAAGACATGATGGATAGAGACTGGAAAGGTGAGCGAGTTGTACCCTCACCTATTTACTAAATAATTCCAGGATTTTGGTGGTCCAAAAGCTTCTAGTGGGGATTTTTTTTGTCCAGGAGGATCTTACCAAATGTTCCAAACCATAATATTCAAATGTTGAAAAAAAATATATCGTCGAGTATATCTTGAGAGATTTCTATCGATGCTTGTTTCATCCAAAACAAACTCCGAACGTGAAGGTTATAAAGTTCTAATTTTTCTTTCAAATAAGCAAAAGGACAAAAAAAATTACCACGTGACACACCCACGTTGTGCCATATGGACTATGTATTTTGTACATGTACCTATAATTGTTTGACACATGGTAGTTTTATCTACACTTGGAAACTTGCGTGGACCTATTATCTTTCGACATATGGCAGGTTTGTTTCACAATTGGCAATAACATGGACTAATCGTAGGCTTCTATATGGCATCCTGAATGGCCACTGTAGTGTTTTGTTTACCGAAATATATGGTGGAAAATGAGGATTGAACCCCTAAATTTCCACCATAGCTCCAACGCCCTATTACTATGCACCCTAACACTATGCCTTCGGTGTTCCTTATCAAGTATAGTGGTAGATTTGTTATTTGAATTTGAATGTAAATTATGGTGGGAAAAGGGGTGGCCCTCGGCCCCATAACACGTGAAATCAATCAATATATCCAATAGAGGGAAACGATCCAAGATCCTCGGACCATGGTTTCAACCACATAATATATATATAGATATATGTTTTCCACTAAAACAGAGCCTATGGGGTTTGATCCCAACATCTCCGGTCACCAAAGCCAATGTTTTGCCAATGTTTTGTTGCCCAAATGTTGTAATGGGATCCACATAATATTTTTAAAATTTTTGTTGGGATTCTAAACCCCAAAAAGGGCATTCCCGTGTGGCCTTTGTAATTGTGGTTTAGAGTTATAAAACCACAAATGGAGAGTGTGGCCAAGGTATATTAAATAGTGGGAATAAGTTTCCATGCAGGAATAAATCTCAAGGCTGGAATCCATACAGTATTTGTATAGTGACCGTACATCATAGGAGCAAAAATTCTCGATCTACGTGCCAAGGGAGGTTTACTAGGAGGTCTCTAGTAAAGTATTGAGTATTTTTTTAGGAACCCATGCCAACCCTTCTATTTAATTTTTAAGTATATTGTTGTTGGACACATATGCTTTGTAAGTCATCCCATGAGTATATTGTATTATGCCACATTCATGGGGAGTAATATTTGTTTAGATTAGACTTAGTATATAAGTACGTGTTTATCCCACATTCATGGTGAGTAATAGTTGTTTAGGTTATACTTAGTATATAAGTACGTGCTTATCCCACATTTATGGGGAGTAATAGTTGTTTATATTAGACTTAGTATATAAGTACATGTTGAGGCCAATGAAGAATCCACAAGTTATTTGTATTGAGCTTTCTCAAAGGAGGTTTCCCCCTCAAATTGGCCTATGATTAATAAATTCCTTCCGTGTTCTCTTATTTATGTTATATCGTGCATTTTCATTATTTATTGCAGGAGGTTTCTCTCATCTGGTATCAGAGCATTTTCTTGGACTTGCTGGGTGGAATTTCTTCCAAAATTTATTTAGAAGTGGATTCTCAGCACTGTGATTATTGCAATAGTTCTCATTCTTTGCATATTGTTCATTTCAATTGCAAGTTTGAATCAGGGAATAACCCCTATCCACTTAACTTTGGGAAGTACTTGGGCATAGCCCTAAAACTCATTATGAGGAGTACCACAGGAACCTTGAAGTAGCTGGCCATTGAGAGGACCTACCGATGAAAAAGGAAACAACCCCTAATTGATTGACTAGTACCCACCCATGAGGTAAACCAAGAGTTGTCGTTTGTGGCAAAGTGGTTAACAGTTTTACCCGAGTCGTGGAGAGAGGGGTACTGCCCCAATATGCAAATCATTAGATAGCATTGGTGGCTGAGTGAATCCCCTGAACCTTTATGAAGCCAAACATACCTAGGGTTCATATCTATTTCTAGTTGACAAATAGCATATTACATCTGTCTAGAGTCTTCACGGATCAATTCCACCGAAAAAAGTATAAATTTATGTTTTTTTCCATATCTTCTTTGATTTAGCACTGTTTCCCTTGAAAATTCATCGAAACCCTTACGATTCCATTCTACATATTTCCTTTATTAAGGACCTTATCCTAAATTCCACTTTTCGAAGCCAGAAATCCCACATTTGCATATTTTTAGGGTTTGTCATAACTTCTTCGATTCTCACCCAATCGCCTTCAAATTTTGTCACAATGTCCATTTCCTATTTCCATTTCCTTGTCCCTCTTTGAAAATTTTTCCCATTCTTTCACTCCGCTTTTGAAATCCCCATTTTTCGCTTCCATGTCTCTCAGAAAGTGTTGAAAACCTAGTCAAACCCCAATTACCCATCAGAGTTTTTCCCAACTCCAAATTTTCCTTTTCTAAAAATTTTTTTGTTTTTGTTTTTCCACCCATTCCCATGAAAAAACTCATGGTTATGGTTTTCACCCGTGCAGGTGAAAACAAACAAATGGAAGATGAACTTGCTGCCCTCAAGACCAAACTCCAAGATCTGGATGAAAAAATTCTTGACCTCCATCTTCAACATTCAACCATGAACAATAGACGACAACCAGAGTCTTCTACAAACACTAGGTTCTCTTCTTCCAACAATTTTTGTGGGCCGAAGCTTGATTTTCCTTGCTTCAATGGTGATGATTCGACTAGATGGATATATAGGGCAGAACAATATTTCATTATGCATAACACTTTTGATGTCAACAAAGTCCCACTTTCATCCTTTCCCCAAGGTTGTCTAAGTTGGTGGAAGACAATATCATAGCTCAACAGTGCTCCAAATCCACTTTTGTTCCATTCAAAAATATGGTTTCCCAAAGACCTCCAATCACACCATCTCCTACAACCACTCCTATCAAGCATTTGTCTGAAGCTGAGATGCACGCATGTAGAGAAAAAGGGCTTTGTTATAATTGTGATGATCAATTCACCCAAGGAAATATATGTGTTGAGCAAAAGCTCTATCTCTTGGATGTGGATTCTTCGCCTGCACCTAAAATTTGTGAATATGCTCAAGATCCAGTAGATGATTAGGTTGACATTCAGCAGCCGCATGTTGACCCTCCTTCTCAAGACAACCACCCAGAGATATCTCTCCATGCATTATCCAGATTCACCACCCTGCAAACCATGTGGTTCAAGGGTTTCTTTAAGAAGCTCCCTCTTACAATACTCATTTATTATGGTAGCACTCATAACTTCATTGACCCTCGGATCGCCAAACAGGATGATTTTTTTGTCCATCCTTTCTTCATATTTAAAGTCATGAATTCCAATGGGGGAACCCTACCTTGCAAGGGGAAGTGTCGCAATGTGTGTATCTCTATTGGAGATTATAAATTGCGCTTTGACATGTTTTCCTTGACTTTAGGTGGATGTGATGTGTTTTTGGGTGTTAAATGGTTACCCACACTTGAACCCATCTTATGGGATTTTGTTGAACTTTGGATGCAGTTTTCAGTCAAAGGGAAAAAACACACATTGAAGGGGTTACAACCAGGGTCTCTCAGCATCACCAGTTCACATTGCATGAAAAAAATCCTTAAGAAGAATTTACATGGTCCCATTTCTCAGCTCCATTCCATTTAGATGCAACCATCAACTGTCTCCACTACTCTCTTGGATCTACAACAAATTTTGGATCGATATGCATGTGTCTTTACTGAAACAGTGGGATTTCCACCTTCAAGACTAGAGGACCATTGTATTCCATTCCTTCCTGGAAGAATCCCTCCCAACATCAGGCCCTATCGCTACCCATTTTACCAAAAGATAGATATTGAGATGCTCATTTAGGACTTACTGAAGCAAGGAATTATTCGCCCTAGTACCAATTCCTTTTCTTCAACAGTTCTTTTTTTTTTTTTTTCTTTTTTTTCTGAAAAAAAAGATGGGTCATGGCGCCTCTGCATTGACTTTCGAGCACTTAATCACATCACAATCAAGGGTAAGTTTCCAATTCCTATTGTTGATGAGTTTCTTAATGAGCTTCATGGTGGCCTTTTTTTCTCCAAGTTGGATCTTCATTCTTGGTATCATCAAATTTGGGTTCATGAGGATGATATCCCTAAAATGAATTTCCACATACATGATGGCTACTATGAGTTTTTTTCCATGCCCTTTGGCCTCACTAATGCTCATTCCACATTCTAGGAATTGATGAATAAAATATTCCAGCCCTACTTGCGGAACTTCATTCTAGTCTTCTTTAATAATATCCTCATCTATAGTAAAACATGGGTTGAGAATCTCCAGATTCTGGATCTTGTACTGCAACTTTTATATGGTCATCATCTCCATGTCAAATAGTCTAAATGTGTTTTTGGGCAGGAGTAATTAGAGTATCTCGTGCATATTGTTTCAACACAAGGGGTTTGCGTGGATCTTGCAAAAATAGATGCCATGAAAAAATGGTTGCATCCTCAGACACTCAAGAGCCTTCATGGTTTTTTGGGACTGACTCGCTACTACCACAAGTTTGTCAAGGATTGCGGGAATATTGTAGCTCCATTAACATCTCTATTGAAAAAGGATGTTTTTACATGGACACATGTTGCTGAGTATGCATTTGACAAACTGAAACACTTTATGTGTACCACATATGTTCTAACTATACCCGATTTTTCCAATCCCTTCACCGTTGAGAGTGGTGCTTGCGACAATGGACTTGGTGTTGTTCTCCTTCAAGATGAATATCCCATGGAGTTCACCAGAAAATCCCTTTCTGGTAAGAATTTAGCCGCCTCTACATATGAGAAGAAAATGATGGCTATTTTGCATGCAGCACAGAAGTGGTGTCCTTACCTATTAGGGAATCATTTCTACATTAATATTTATCACCAAAGTCTGAAATATTTCCTGGAACAATGGGTCTCATCCCCAACACAACAGAAATGGGTTAGAAAACTCATGGGTTATGACTATGAGATCACTTACAAGAAGGGTAAGGAAAATATTGTGGCATATGTTATTTCTCGCACATTTGATGACCATGTTGCTCTTTCATCTATTTCTATTCCTATTCCAAATTGGTTGCAATCTGTTCAACAAGGCTATGTCAATGACACTTAATTATTTGAAATCATCCAATGCTTGGACAATAACCCTTATGATGTACCGTATTACTCTTGGATGGTGATTCTCTGAGATACAAGGGTCGTCTGGTGCTTCTCTAGAGCACACATATTAATATGTTGTCTTCTATGAACTCCATGCCTCTCCATCGACAGGGCACTCTAGGTTCCTCAAAACGTATGAGCGGGCACAACGTAACTTGTTTTGGAAGGGAATGGAAAGGGATATTCAATATATGGTGGGTGAATGTGATACCTTCTAGCACCACAAGGGTGAAACAACACTCCTTCCAGGATTGCTCTAACCCTTATCCATCCCTACATAGTTTTCAATATATATTTCAATTGATTTCATTGAAGGGATCCCTAAATCTGGAGGGAAGATAGTGATCTGGTTGTGGTTGATTGCCTCTCCAAATATAGTCATTTTTTTCCCCTCATCCATCCATATACCACCTCCTCAATTGCATAAATTTTCATGGACCAGATCTTCCACCTTCATGGAATCCCTTCTTCTATTGTCTCAAATAGCGATGCAAATTTCACAAGTCATTTTTTGATAGAACTATTTCGCCACACTGGCACCAAACTGAAGATGAGTTTAGGGTATCACCCATAAAAACATGGTATGACTGAAGTTATCAACAATTTTTTGGAAACCTATCTGCTTTTCTTCACCTCTGGACAACAACATCAGTGGGAAAAGTGACTCCCTCTCGTTGAATGGTGGTACAATACCTCCTACCACACTACATCTAAAATGACTCCAAATGAAGCAGTTTATGGTCAATCAACGCTAGTGCTCCTTCCATACACCCCCAACAGTTCACCAATTCAGGTAGATAACATGATTCTATGAAACTGAGATAAATTCTTCACATTTTGCAGGAAAATTTTCACATGAAAATAAACTGAATGAAACAACAATCCTATCATTGTCGTTCTGAGCGTACTTTTCAAGTCGGTGATATGGTTTTTCGTCTACAACCTTACAAGAAATCCTCCCTGAAACTCAAAGGGAGTCATAAGTTGGCTCCAAAGTTCTATGGGCCATATAAGCTTCTTCAGAAGATTGGGTCCATTGCTTATAGATTGGAACTTCCTCCTTCTTCTCACATTCACCCAGTATTTCATGTCTCTTGTCTTAAGAAAGTTATTGGCACCAACATTATAGCACAAACTATTTTACCAGAACTGGATAATGAAGGATTCATCATTTTGGAGCCATAAGCCATCCTCAATAGGCGCACTCGTCAGGTTCACTCTCGATCCATCACAGAGGTATTAATTAAGTGGCATGGCATGCAACCAAAGGATGCTACATGAGAACCACTCATTCATATTCAACAACAAATTCCACATCTAAAGATTTGAGAACAAATATTTTCATAGAGGGAGGGGATATTAAGAACTTGTGTCAACCTTTCTCTTTACTTTGTTAGTATATTGTTGTTGGAGGCATATGCTTTGTAAGTCATCATGTGAGTATATTGTATTATCCCACATTCATGGCGAGTAATAGTTGTTTAGATTAGAATTACTATATAAGTATGTGTTTATCCAACATTCATGCAGAGTAATAGTTTTTTAGATTAGAATTAGTATATAAGTACATGCTGAGGCCAATGAAGGATCCACGAGTTATTTGTATTGATCTTTATCAAAGGAGGTTTCCCCATAAAAGTGGCTTGTGATCAATAAATTCCTTCTGTGTTCTGCTATTTTTGTTATATCATGCATTTTTATTATTTATTGCAGGAGGATTCTCTCATATTTATACTCAATTTTCTCGATTTTTCGAGACAAATACATTGGTGCAGTATGTTTTTGTAGTATATAGATAGAACTTAGAAGTGTTCCCATAACTGATGTAATTTTTCAACATTTGAAGAAATAATAGAAATGGATGTTGAATTTTGTGCAAATATGTTGAGTTTTGATATTTAATTCTTTAAGTGCAAAAATATTGAATCAATGAACCATTCAATCACATGAAAGAATCAACCATAACGCAGGATATACCCTGGGGAAAACTCTCGAAATAATGAGGATGAAAAACCCCAGTAAATATTTAGAATATAATTATGATAGAGATCATAGAATGTCTTTTACAAAAGCAGATTGCTTTCGACACCCCAGGTGCAAGATAAGAGAGAAAAAAACACCCCAGGTGTAGATACTGAGCAATAGAGAAGAGAGATAATTGTATGAACTTGCAAGGTGTCCAACACATTTATAACAAGAAATAATCAGTGCCATGTAATATGTAGTGAATCATTACATGGGGAATAATGCATCACATTCAAAAATAGTGAATTTCCTTCCTTGAGAATTATGTTGTGTGTTGGTTTCTTCAATCCTACAATACATGATACACAATGCCTTTCATATTTGACATTAAATCATGTTTTTATGACTTCAAAATGAAATTTCCTTTAATTGATTGCATGATCACTTAGTTAGGATGATAAATTAAGTGTCGTAATGCAATTACTCAAGTGTCACCATGCAAACCCTTAATTAACTGAAGTGTCATCTTTTAGTGTAACCAGAGTGTCATATTTTAGTTTAACTAAAGCCTTATCAATGCAAAACACTTTAGTTAACTATTTCTTATTTATTAACACTTAGATAACTATTATAAACTAAAATCATGTTGATTGATTTACTTGAAGTGACCACTCTGAGTTATGTTTTAACTGAGGTATACATTGTTATTTTAACTGAAGTTTTAACAATTTGATTTCATATTAATCAACTGAAGTAATATCATGAGCATTTTGAATTATGTTTGTTCTCTATGCATTTATCTTTTATCTCTTATCTTATCTGCATGGTCAATATGTGCTAACTTTAATTTATTTATCATATCATATTATACTAAGAATATTTGTCAGATGTTGTAATCATATTATATTACTCTCGGACCAAATGATCATATGCTAAATTATTTCACTCTAGAGGTGGCTAATCTATAAAGGAGACTTAATGTTAATCAGTGGCCATGGTTAGTAATACATCACACAAATTAATGCTTCTACATTCAAAGCATTACCTCTAAATTGGAGGTCCACCTCAACACATGAGGATATAACTTGATACATAAGTCTTGAGCCTTCTCCAAAAACGATTTACAACATCATCACTTTGATATATCAAAGAATTCACGTCAGCACATGAGGAATAAATTTTTACACTAAATCTTAGCCATAGTTTAGTCCAACCCAAGAATTCTACTCCAAGTTCTTGAGTCCAACTTGGGCTCCCTACCTCAACACACGAGGCCCAATCCTGGCTACATAAGATTGGCTTGGAGAATGACTCATGTTGTTGTACTTTTAACACAACCTCTTAGCAAGGGAGGCATTCTCTTCCATACCAACCTTGTCTCAGAAGTACCTAAACTTTTCCATTGACAGAGGATTTGTTAACACATCTGCAATATGCTCATCGCTAGCAATGCACTAAAGTTTTACTGCACTTTTCTGGACCATGTCTCTGATGAAGTAATACTTCATTTCAATGTGTTTCGACTTATCATGAAACATGGGGTTTTTGGAAATATTGATTCAACTTTGATTGTCACACCAAATGATTGTACACTCAAGCTGAGTCACCGAAGAACCTAGCAAGTAGCTTCCTAAGCCACACTGCTTCTCGGTAGGAAGTACTAGCTTCAATATACTCTGATTCTTTATTACTCTAGGATATAGAGCCTTTCTTCTAGGTGGACCAAGATATCATAGTTTAACCCAAGCTAAAGAAATAGATATATGTACTCTTTCGGTCCACAATAATTCCAACATAGTTTGAGTCTGCATAACTAAGTAGCATGACTCCACCGTTGGAGGCATATATGAGTCCATAATCAAATTTACGTTGAAGGTATCTAAGCACATGCTGAGTAGCAATGTAATGTATGTGTTTTGGATCATACATAAAATGACTCGGAATACTCACAACATAACATATGTCAGGTCTCAAGTGTATCAAGTACATTAACAAACCAATAAGTTGTCTATACAAAGTGGGGTCCACTGGATCTGACTCATGTAGTTTCATCGAATTAGAAACTATCGACGTAGTAATGGATTTGCAATACATCATGCCAAACTTGTGCAATACATCAATAGTGTAATTCCCTTGAGAAAGAAATAGCTCTTTTTTTCTTTGTCAAACCTCAAGGCCAATAAAGTAGTGCATAATACCTAAGGATTTCATGTCGAACTCAAAAGTGATATCCTTCTTGCACCAATTAATCATTTGTTCCTCTCTAGTAAGGAACAAATCATCAACATAAAGAACCAATGTCAACGGTTGTTTCTTCACTACTTTGAAGTACAAGTTTGGATCAGCTTCACTCTTAGAGAATCCCAGTTTTTGAAGATAATTGTCAATTCTAAATACCAATATCTGGGGGGTCTCTTAATCCCATATAATTCTTTCATCAAATTGCAAACAAGGGACTCATTCCCATGAACTAAAAACACCTCAGATTGTTGTATGTAAACCTCTTCCTCAACCTCACCATTGAGGAAGGTTGTCTTCACATTTATCTGGTGAAGCTTCCATCCTAGAACATATGCAAGTGAGATCATATCTTGAATAGTGGTGTACCTTTCCACATGAGACAATGTATCATCATACTCTATGCCTTCTTTCTACGAGAATACTTGAGCAACAAATCTAGATTTATACTTTTCGATAATACCATTAGCAACATCCTTGATCTTATAAATCCATATGGAAGTTACAATAGACTTCCATTAAGGTTTAGGAACCACCTCCAAAACATAATTATTCACAATAGACTTATATTCCTCTACCATTACATCTTTGCAGACTTGATGCTTATCGGCTTCTTCATAGGTGGAAGGTTATGAATCACTAATGTGACTCATTTGTACAACATACCCTGAATATATGTCATATCACTTTTTCTCTTTGGATGATCCTAGTGGTGCTCCATGCTTCCCTGCATCTTATTGGTTCATCAACAAGCTAGTGAATCTGGTTCATCAACAAGCTAGTGAATCTGGTCCATGGAAACCTCCTATTATTAGGAGGTTCATCAACCAGTTCTATTGGTTCATCAAAAGATAGTGAATCTAAAAACTCTTCTAGTTTCTCCCTCTGAACATTCGAATTGGGAGAACCAAGATATGGCTCCTCCATCATGGGAGTCTCATGCTCCTCCATGTATGTATCATATTGAAGCTCTTTTGATTGCTTGAATGCAACATTTTCATGGAATGTCACATCTCAGCTAACTTCAATGTGTCTTTCACCTAACACATATATTCTGTAGGATTTGGATGATTCACTATAACCAATAAATGTTCCTTTCTTTTCTAATGGTTCTATCTTTATCTTTTCTTTTGGTACATGAATGTATATAGTACTCCCAAATATAATCAATTGTGAAATATCTGGTTTTTCACCAGTGAACACTTCTTCTGGTGTCTTGTATTCTAGAATAGCATGTGAGCTTCTATTATGGATATACACATTTGTACTGGTGGCTTCTACCCATAATGAGGTAGATAGATCTTGATCATGCATAATGGATTTTGTAGCCTCACATATGGTTCTATTCTTCCTTTTGGCAACCCCATTTTGTTGGGGGTTGTATGGTACTATCAACTGTCTACATATTCCTGCATCACTACAGAAATCATTAAATGCATGTGACTCAAATTCACCTCCATTGTCAGATATCAAAACACGAATGTGTTTTTCGATCTGTTTTTCAACTATGGCCTTGAACTCTTTAAAATTTCCAATAGTTTCACTCTTAGCCTTCAGGAATATGAATTTCTATAGAAGCCATCTATGAACAATACATAATATAAATAACCACTCAGGGAGGGTGATGACATGGGATCACATACATCAGAATGTATTAAATCTAAAATCCCTTTAAATCTAGTGGAACTACTACAAAAACTCTTTTTAACATTCTTCCCAAGAGCACAAACCCTACAGACACTATCATGCTCAAAATCAAATGTGTGAATACCTTTTACCATTTTCTGCTATCCTGGTAGCGCTTTGTAATGGAGGTGTCCAAGCTCCTATGCCAGAGATCACATGGACTGACTATGTGGTGGATCATAGCATGAATGTAATTCCCAGGTATGTTGTAGAGATATCCCTCTCCAACTCCAATCACAACAACATATTTCAAGTATTTTTTCTTCGGCCATTATAGTACTTGATTATCCATGAAGATAACTATTAAGCCTTTATCTTCAAGAACCAAAACTAATAGGAGGTTATTCTTCAATCCTGGAACATATAGAATTTCATCCATATGTATTACATCACTTGAGCTCAAATGGAAGAAGGTAGAACTCCTTGCATCGAATAGGTTGTGTTGTCTCCCGACTCTACCTTGCATGTGAAATTTTTCTCCTTCAAATTGATGATGGTGCTTTAAAAAAAAATCATGTGTTTGGATGTGCCACTTTCAACCAACCATGTCTCTGCACTTGTGGTGATACATCTAGAAAGGATGAGACTAGGTAATACTCCCTCCTTGTCTCCTTTTCCTCAGATGCATTGTTCTGAGTAGTTTCATATTCTATAGTAGTAGAAGCATGAAACCTTCCTTTTCCTCCTTACTTTGTTTTGCACTCCCTAGAATAATGTCCCTTGTTGTTGCAGTTGTAGCATCTAACATTCAACTTGTCAAATTCTTTGTTGTATTCCTTCTTCTTTGAATGAGAAAACTTCTTTTGAGAGAAGTGCTTCTTTCCTTTCTTCATCCTTGCCGTAAGAGCATGGTTTTCTTCTTTGGTGCACATAGTCTTGCTCTAGATTCACCCTTCCTCTTGGATGCAGTCATGCCGCAAATTATTAACATTAGGTTGTACCTCTCAGCCATTAATATCATCCAAGAATGTCTCCCATGAGGATGGGAGGCCATCAATAGCGGTTTGAATCAGATCATCTTAATCCACTACAAATCCAATGCTTGTAAGTTGATATCTTACTTGAGAGATCTTAGTGAATAAATAGGCCACGGTCTCATCCTTATCCATATTGAGGTTTAATATCTTGCTCTTCAATACCCTCTTTTGACTCAGAGCCTTCTTCTCATAGACATTTTTCAAAGTATCAAAACATTCCTTTACAGTCTTCAAAGGAGTAATCATGGACATCAAGTTGTCCTTCACTGAATCATAGATGATATGTTTGGATTTATCTTGGTCCTTCTTTAAGGTAATGCACCCTACATTATATTTGGGATCCTCCACCACATTATATACGTATCCATCTAAACCATATTCCTCTAGGATGTTCAGAACCCTAGCCTTCCAAGTATTGAGATTCGAAGTGCCTTCAAGTCGATCTTTCGGTCATATTGAGATTGATGCCATTGTATTCAAGTACTTTGCTAAACTCCTCAGTATCTACATAGGCTCAAGTTTGATTTACAATATTTATCTCCTTCATTCCATGATCTCTAGTACCATGTTTAATTTTGTGCAAATTTGTTAAGCTTTGATCTTTATCTCTTTAAGTGCAGAAATATTGAATCAATGAACCATTCAATCACATAAAACATTCAACCATAACATAGGATGTACCTTGGGGAAAACTCTCCATCAAATATTCATAGTATAACTATTATAGATATCATAGAATGTCTTTTACAAAAGCGGATTGCTTTCAACACCACAGGTGCAAGATAAGAGAGAACAAAACAACCTAGGTGTAGATACTAAGAAATAGAGAAGAAATATCAACAATATGAACTTGAAATGTGTCTAAAACATTAATAACAAGCAATAATGAGTGCCATACAATATGCAGAGAATCATTGCATGGGGAATAGTGCATCACATGCAAAATTAACAAATTTCCTTCCTTGAGAATTGTGTTGTGCTTTGGTTTCTTCAATCCTTCAATACATGATACACAATGCCTTTGATCTTTGACATTAAATCATGTGTTTATGGCTTCATGATGAACTCTCCTCCTAACCGATTGCATGACCACTTAGTTAGGATGTTGACTTAAGTATTGTAATGCAATTACTCAACTGTCCTCATGTAAACACTTAATTAACTAAAGTGTTGTATTTTGATTTAACTACAATGTCATCTTTTGGCTTAACTACAGTGTCATCTTTTAGTTTAAATAAAGTGTTATCAATGCAAAACACTTTAGTTAACTATTCCTTCTTTATCAACACTTAGTTATTTCTTATTAACTGAAATCATTTTGATTGATTTACTTGAAATGACCATTGTGAGTTCTCTTTTAACTAAGGAATACATTTTTATTTAAACCGAAGCTTTAACAAATCAAGTTCACATTAATGGAATCAAGTCATCTCATGAGAAATTCAAATTCTCTTTGTTCTCTATGCATTTAACATTTATCTCTTATCTTATCTACATGGTCAATATGTGTTATCTTTAATTTATCTATCATATTAGATTATACTAAGAAGATTTGTCAGATGTTGTGATCATATTATATTACTCTCTGACCAAATGATCATATGTTAAAGTAATTCAGTCTAGAGGTGGTCAGTCTTTAAAGGAGACTTAATAGCAATTGATGATCATGGTTAGTAATACATCACACAACATTAATGCTTCGACATGCAAAGCATTGCCTCTAAACTAGAGGTCCACCTTAACACACAAGGATCTAACTTGGCACACAAGTCTTGAGCCTTGTCCAACAAAACTTTACAACATCATCACTTTGGCATATCAAAGCATTCACCTCAATACATGAGGAATAACATTTTACACTAAAGGCTTAGTCATTCTTGAGTCCAAACCAATAATTCTACTCCAAGTTCTCGAGCCTAACTCAGGATCCCTACCTCAACACATGAGGTTCAATATTGGCTGCACAATATTGGCTTGGAGAATAACTCATGATGTTGTACTTTTAACAATGGTCTCACTGGAAGTGGATCCAGAGACGTAGGCCATCAACATTGAACTATGTTATCATCTATAGTCTTCAAATTATGGTTTGCATCTTTGTTTATTTGCATTCTTTCTACTTGTGTTATTTTAAAGTTTGCAAATTAAATCTCTCTTAAAGAAGATGTTTGTTGGATCATTCACACATAATTCATGGTTATTAAAGATCCTATAAATTTATATAAACTTTTCTCATGAAAAGGGATTTTCCACATGATTCTTCACTCATGAAAATAAATCTTCTACCCATTGTTTTAGCCACCAAAAGACAATAATTTTGGCCACCAAAAGACATTTATGCCCAATGTTTTGGTTATGAAAATACATTATTGCTCGATGCTTCACTCATAAAAATGATTAGTTACCCAATTTTTCGTGTCAAAAGGAGAATACCCTCTCAATTATCAAGGGTTATCCCTAGAAAAGGCCCCAATTAGACCTTAAATTGTTTGAAATAGAGAAAAAATGTTTGAAATAGAGAACATGTTCGGATTGTGGCTCGATTACCTTTAATGATTTGGGATTTTTTTTCGTAAATATGAAAAGCAAAATGTAAAGATGTTGTAAATATAAATTCCAAATACATAAATTAAAACCTTTCCTACCTAGGATCAAAAACTAAAATTAGCTAGGATCATAAACTAAAATGTGGACAACATAATTATAAATCGGTAAAAGATTCAAAAACATATAGCTCTTCAAAATATTAACACAGGCTTACATATATCCTACATAAAGTAAAGAAATATTAATCCTACTTTAATTTCATTCAATCTATGTAACTCATAACAATCAAGTAAACTTAGAAGTGGAAAAAAAATTACACGTCTATAATAGAAAAATCATAGCAAAAGTAAACACTCTTACATATATCTCCAATATACAATAAAAAATTGAAGTAATTCATCCTTTCATACACACGGGAAATCAAAGCATCTCCCAAAACCTTAACCTCAAAGGCTTCTCCTTATTAGAGTCCCACAAAATAGTTTACAAGCCCTTCAAACAACAAAAGCCGCTCTTTCTTTAAGAGTTTTTTGGTAACTGCCTTGATAGTTAATATTTATGACTCTTCAAAAAAATTTGTCCTTTCCTTGACCATTCGAATCCTCTTTGTCCTTTTCTTGACTATTTAGCTCGTTGTATATTTCCTAGAAGTTTACATGAAGTATATTCACAATACATTTTATAAATGGTCAAGAAGAAGATATGTCCCTTTTGACATGTATGCATCCCACATAATAATAAAGTAACTATAAATTTCTTTGATCCTTTGGGATGAGGGTCTCAAAAGTAATTTCTTGGTCAATTACATCGTTTGAAATATATATTAAAAATATTAAGGAGAACATTGTATGATTTGATAAGAGTCATATCTTTCGTGTGATTTTAATGCATGCTCCATCAATCTATCCACATTGATATTTTCTAATGTTGTTGTAATTGTAAGTTTCTTTTCCTAATTGATCATCATCATTCATCATTTTTGTATTTCTCTATTATTATGACAGCTTTGCATCATCCCACTCCTGGAAGGAATTCAAATTGCAGTGCTCCATGACCTTTTATGCAGTTTGAAAAGTATACTAGCAATATTTCAATGTTGATACTAGGTTCTTTTCAAGACTTGTACATGCTTTCGTAGTATTAGCCATCGCTATGTAATTCTTCTTAGTTTCTTCAACATTTATCTTACAAATTTGTAAGTGCATTTTTCACTTGTTGCAACCATTCAATCATTTTATCGATATTGGTTTGAGTTTCTTTTGAACTAATTTCCTAATCACTTATCTTCTCCATTATGTATTTTAAATAAATCATCGTGCCCTTGGAGTGCATGCACCTATTCTTGTAACTGAAGTTGTGTTATCTAAATAGCTTTGTAAATTCAGTGTACAAGTTTCAAATTTCATCAAGCTCCTTTTCTCCATTTTCATCTTATAGAATCTCATTCATGTTTTGAAGTGTAGTTGTTTAAGCCTTCAAGGAATTGAATTCCCTTTTGTAGTTGTTCGTATCCTCAACCTTGTTACTAATATTAAATTATTTGTCTAGAGCATTGGCTCCATTTCTAGATGCCATCGATTTTGGGTCTTTATCCACACAAGTAAATACTGAAGTAAATACTGGTACTTCAATTGTTTCTCCATTGTGGGTCGTTCATGTTGTTCAAATAGTTTAATCCTTTTGTGCACTCTTTTCACTATATACTTATTCTTATTATCAAATACATATATGACTCTAATGGCACCAATGAGTCTTCTTTGGATGGATTGAATCATCTAAAGCCGATTTCTAAGAGTGGAAAGTGTCTTTCAGTAATTTGAGCAAATGGAGCAGGCCCAAGAGTGGGAGTATTAGCTCAAGATCATGGAGCAGGCCAAAAGTGTATTTTTCTTTTCTTTCTTCATAAGAAAAGAAAAAGACAACATCACCAATTCCGAAATTGATAAGCATGTAAAATCCAGGGCCGGAACGAATGACACGGCCGTTCCCGAATCGCCATTAAAATTCGCTGAAAATTCGTCTGTGAGAACTGTGGAAAGCGTGAAAAAGGAAGAAACAGCTCACCTGCAAGCATGCATTGCACGTCCTTCAGGTATATGTATACTTCACTTGCTTGTATTTTCATTTTAATGTGAATGCGAAAATATCTAGCGCTGTGGAATTCAATTTACAATGTTTTGGCAGGCGACAAACCAAAGGTGAAAAAGAGGGTAAGTTTCGTCCCTGATGTGGTAGATCGCGGCACCAACAAAGAAGAATACTATCAGAGCTAGGTTAAAGCTATGGTAGCCAGATATTGTTGAAAACAGTAATCTTGATGGAGCCGCCCAAACCCTCCAACCGACCACCGACCGCCTGCAGCACCGCCCAGCCATCTATCAACCTCCCAACAGTCTGATTATTAATGGAACTCAATCTCCAGCAGAAATTTGAACAGTAAAACATGTGTTGCAACTCTACTATAAATAGATCATCTCATAGCTGCATAAGGCAGACTTGTAGTTTTCTTCTTTGCTAATAAAATTCTGAGCAACATCTCATATATTTGTCCATATTTTCTATCATTTTGCATTTTCAGCTCTTCAGTTTTTAGTCTTCTTCTTGCATCCTCCTCCTTCAAATTGGTATCAGAGCAAGGTTGTGCAGAAACTGATTGTGGAAGAGCATCAACTGATTGTGGAAGAGCATCAACTGGTTGTGGAGGTGCAAACTCTAGTTGTGAAGGAGCATAATTATGGAATGGAAGATTTGATTTTGGTAATGTTGTTTTATGCTGAATGCAATGGCAAAATATTTAATTTGGTGTGATGAAATTGCTGCAGCAAGGTTATTGTTTTTGGGTCACTAGTTTAATTTTATTTTTTGTTAAAAGGCACTTGGAATATTAAAAAAAAAAATCACAAAGAATTGTGAAAGTGCAATATTTAATAAGTTTGCATTAGGTTGTGCCAAGTTGCATTGATAAAGTGTTGTGGAAGTGATATATTTTGCTGCAATTTAATTATGGTGGGTGTGAGTAGCACTAATCTCACTCAACCCCAAATTCCACAATTTAATGGGAAAAATTATGAATATTGGAGCATTAAAATGAAGACTTTATTTTGTTCACAAGAATTATGAGACTTGGTTGAGAATGGTTTTACATAGCCACCAGATCAAGCAGCATATAATGTTTTATCACAAGTACAAAATGATCTTCTCAAAGAGAATAAGAAGAAGGATGCCAAGGCGTTATTTTTGATACAACAAGCAATGGACAAATCCATTTTTCCATAGGTTGCAGCAGCTACAAGGTCCAAGCATGCATGGGACACTCTACAAAATTCTTATCAAGGTACTAGCAAAGTCAAGTTGGTAAGATTACAAATGCTTAGAAGAGATTTTGAAAATTTGCAAATGTCAAATTCCGAGACAATAAATGATTTTTTCACTCGTGCACTGAGTATAGTAAATCAAATAAAGTTTCATGGAGATACTTTGGATGATCAAAAGGTTGTAGAAAATATTTTGAGGAGTCTTCCTATTAGGTTTGACCCAATTGTTGTAGCTATTGAAGAATCTAAAGATTTGTCTCAAGTTTCTCGTGATAGTCTTATGGGGTTTTTACAAACCCATGAGCAAAGACTCAATAGGTCAAACGGTTCCTCTATGGAAAATGCATTCAAATCACAAGTTCAAGCTAGCAGCACCAAAAGAGGAGGAAGAATCACTAATAGAGGTGGAAGAGGATTTGGAAGAGGAAGAATGAGCAATCGCAATGAAGGTGGCAGATTAGAGAACTCTCATGAAGAAGGAGCAAATTCCAATTTCTTTGCAAGCAGAAGAGGCAGAGGTGGAAGACATTCTCTTGAATTTCACGGCCAAGGACAAAGGTATGACAAATCACATATCCAATGCCACTATTGTCAAAAATTTGGTCATTTTGCACTTGAATCTAGGAAGAAGCAGTTTGATATGAATAGACAGAGTGCAAATTTCTCAAGACAAAATCACTCTGAAAATAGTGATTCAATGTTGATTACTTGTAATAGTGCACAAGAAAGCTCAAAATAAGTATGGTTCTTAGATAGTGGTTGTAGTAACCACATGAGTGGAAACAAGGATATGTTTGCAAACATAGATGAATATGTGCAGTCAGAAGTAAAATTGGGAGATGATAAAAAGTAGTTGTCATGGGTAAAGGTAGCATAAAATTTGAAACTAAGCAAGGCGAAAAGAAACACATTCCAAATGTGTATTATGTCCCTAATCTCAAACACAATCTAATTAGCATTGGACAATTACTACAAAAGGGATATAAAGTCTATTTTGAAAATGATGCATGTGAGATCTTTGATTCACATAGAACACTAATTGTAAAAGTCCAAATGACACAAAACAAGATGTTTCCTTTAAGGTTGCAAAATGATTTGTCTGTTGCTTTCAAAGCAGTCCTCTCAGATTAGTCATGGTTATGGCACTTAAGGTTTGGTCATTTAAGCTTCAGTGGTCTAAATTTGTTGCATAGAAAGAACATGGTGAATGGTTTGCCGTTGATTGAACAACCAAACAAACTTTGTGAAGGGTGCATTCTTGGTAAGCAGCATAGAGAATCATTTCATGTTGGTAAGTCATATAGAGCAAGAGTTCCACTTGAAATTGTGCATTCAGATTTGTGTGGGTATATGCACACACCTTCTATTGGGAATAGCTTGTATTTCATAACTTTCATAGATGATTATTCCAGGAAAACTTGGGTATATTTCTTGAAACACAAATCAGAAACTTTTGAAGTGTTTAAGTAGTTTAAAGTCATGGTTGAAAAGCAAAGTCGGCACTGCATTAAAACTCTAAGAACAGATAGAGGCAGAGAATTTGCATCAAATGATTTCTTGAGTTTTTACAAAACAAATGGGATCAAAAGGCAATTTACAACTAGCTATACACCACAACAAAATGGTATTGCAGAAAGAAAAAATAGAACAATAATGGAAATGGCAAGAAGCATGATGAAAGCTAAACATCTACCAAATGAATATTGGGCTGAAGCTGTAGCTTGTGCAGTGTATATTTTGAATCGTTCCTCCACAGAGAGTGTCAAGGATAAAGTACCACAGGAAGCATGGAGTAATAAAAAGCATAATGTTT
The DNA here is from genome assembly GCA_001517045.1 of Pseudotsuga menziesii. Classification (NCBI taxonomy): domain Eukaryota; kingdom Viridiplantae; phylum Streptophyta; class Pinopsida; order Pinales; family Pinaceae; genus Pseudotsuga; species Pseudotsuga menziesii. Next base: position 161,980 of record LPNX010959108.1, read on the forward strand.
CTCATTTAAGAGTCTTTGGGTGTATTGCATATGCACATGTTCCTACTGAGAATAGGAAGAAGTTAGATAATAAAGGAGAAAGATGTATTTTTGTGGGATATAGTGAGCAATCAAAAGCATATAAGTTGTATAATCCTATCACAAAAAGGACTATAATCAGTAGAGATGTCAAGTTTCTTGAAAATGAAGAATGGATTTGGAATGAAAATCTGCATCAACAACAACAATTTGGAATGAAAGATTTTGATGAAGATCAAGCTCCCAACAATGGCTCCAGTTCACATAGCACAAAATCAACACCTCAATCAACTGCAATATCTCAGTCAACACCAAGATATCACTCAAGTAATAGCTCAAGGTTAGATGGAACTCTAGTGAAGACAAGAAGTCTCCAGGAAATATATGAGGTAACTTAAGGTGACGATGATGATGGTTTGATTTCTGATTTTGCATTATTTTCTATTGCTGATCCAATATGTTTTGAAGAAGCAATTAAATATGAAAGTTGGCAAAAGGCTATGGATGAAGAAATTGAAGCAATAGAGAAAAATCAAACTTGGCAATTAGTGAATCTTCCAGAAGGAAAAGATGCAATAGGTGTTAAATGGATCTATAAAACAAAGTTTGATGCTCATGGAAATGTTGTAAAGCATAAAGCAAGGTTAGTTGCAAAGGGTTTCTCACAACAACTCGGGATTGATTACAATGAGATTTTTGCTCCAGTAGCTAGATTAGATACAGTAAGAACAGTGTTAGCAATAGCAGAGCATCATAAATGGAAAGTTTATCAGATGGATGTCAAATCAGCTTTTTTGAATGGGATATTACAAGAAGAAGTATATGTGCAACAACCACCAGGTTATCAGATAATGGGTCATGAACAAAAAGTTTATAGATTGAACAAGGCTTTGTATGGTCTCAAACAAGCTCCGAGAGCATGGTATAGCTGCATTTATTCATATTTCTAGAGCCATGGTTTTAGCAAATGCAGTAGTGAGCCAACTCTTTACATCAAGGTAAACAATCAAGGTAAGGTCTTAATTGTATGCCTATATGTTGATGATTTGATATTTACTGGAAACTTTTCAATTGAGTTGTTTAAATCAACAATGAAAAAGGAATTTGAGATGACATATTTGGGCTTAATGAAATATTTCTTGGGCATAGAAGTAAGTCAAACAGATGATGGAATTTTCATTTGTCAAACAAAATATGCAAAGGATGTTTTGAAAAGGTTCAAGATGTTGAATTGCAAGCCAACATCTACACCTGTGGCAACAAGATTGAAATTGAGAAAAGAAGACAAGGGTACAAAAGTAGATCCAAGTTTGTTCAAAAGATTGGTAGGCAGCTTGATGTATTTGACAGCAACAAGGCCTGACATTATGTATGCAGTCAGTTTGATTTCAAGGTTCATGGAAACACCAATGGATTCACATTGGCTGACAGGGAAAATGATTTTAAGATATATCAGTGGAACAAGAGATTATGGCATCTTATATTCAAAATTAGATGATTTCATTCTACTTGGGTACATAGACAATGATTTTGCAGGTAGCATTGATGATAGAAAAAGCACATCTGGGTATATCTTTCATCTTGGTTCATGAGCAATCTCATGGGCTTCTAAAAAACAACCTATTGTAACTCTTTCAACTACAGAAGCAGAATATATAGCAGCAACATCAGCAGCATGTCAAGCAGTGTGGATAAGACGAATAATGACAGATTTGATGCAAGATCAAGAAGGAGCAACAAAAATTTACTGTGACAATAATTCAACAATAGAACTATCAAAAAATCATGTTTTTCACAAAAGGAGCAAGCATATTGATATTAGATATCATTTCATTCGAGAACTTATCAACAATGGTGAAATATATCTTGAATTTCGCAAGTCTGAAGATCAAACTGCAGATATCTTCACCAAGTCATTGGCAAAAGAAAGATTTGAACATCTAAGGAAAGGTTTGGGCATCATTGAGAAGTCAAGCTTAAGGGGGAGTGTTGAAAACAATAATCTTGACGGAGCCACCCAAACCGCCCAGCCGACCACTGACCGCCTGCAACACCGCCTAGTTGACCACCGACCACCGACCACCGACCGCCTGCAGCATTGCCCAGCCGTCCATCAACCACCTAAGAGTCTGATTATTAATGGAACTCAACCTCTAGCAAAAATTTGAACAGTAAAACATGTGTTACAAATCTACTATAAATAGATCATCTCATAGCTGCATAAGACAGACTTGTAGTTTTTTTGTTTGCTAATAAAATTCTGAGCAACAGCTCATATTTGCCATATTTTCTATCATTTTTCATTTTCAGCTCTTCAATTTTTAGTCTTCTTCTTGCATCATCCTCCTCCTCCTTCCGATATGAGTTACTTGAGGAGGAGATTTCTTCTTCTGAACAAAGAAAAGAAAAAGACAACATCACCAATTTCAGTAGTGAAAAGCCTGTGAAATCCAGGGCTGGATCGAATGACACGGCCGTTCCCGAATTGCCATTAGAATTCGCTGAAAATTCGTCCGTGAGAACTGTGGAAAGCGTGAAAAAGGAAGAAGCAGCTCACCTGCAATCATGCATTGCCCGTCCTGCAGGTATATGTATACTTAACTCGCTTTTATTTTCATTTTAACGTGAATGTGAAAATATCTGGTGCAGTGGAATTCACAGTACAAAGTTTTGGCAGGCGACAAACCAAAGGTGAAAAAGAAAGTAACTTTCTCCCGTGATGTGGTAGATCGCGGCAGCAATAAAGAAGAATACTATCAAAGCAGGTTAAAGCTATGGCCGCCCGATATGAGTTGCATGAGCAGGAAATTTCTTCTTATGAAAAAGGAAAAGAAAAAGACAACATCATCAATTCCAGTTGTGAAAAGCTTGTGAAATCCATGTCCGGATCGAGTAACACGGTTGTTCCTGTAACGCCATTAGAAATCACTGAAAATTAGTCCAAGATAGCTGTACAAAGCATGGAAAAAGAAGATAAAACTCACCTGCATTCATGCATTGCCCATCCTGCAGGTATATCTATACTTCAGTCGCTTGTATTTTCATTTTAACCTTAATGTGAAAACTTCTGGTGCAGTGGAATTCATGATACAAAATTTTGGCAGGCGACAAACCAAAGGTTAAAAAGAGGTAAGCTTCGCGCTTGATGTGGTAGATCGCGGCAGCAACAAAGAATAATACTTTAAGAGGCAGGTTGAAGCTATGGCCGCCCGATATGAGTTGCTTGAGAAGGTGATTTCTTCTTCTGAAGAAAGAAAAGAAAAAGACAACATCACCAATTCCAGTAATGAAAAGCCTGTGAAATCCATGGCCGGATCGAGTGACACCGCGGACGTTCCCGTATCGCCATTAGAATTCGCTGAAAATTCGTCCGTGAAAGCTGTGGAAAGAATGAAAAAGGAAGATACAACTGATCACCTGCGATCATTCATTTGCCCGTCCTGCAGGTATATCTATGCTTCATTCGCTTGTATTTTCATTTTAACGTGAATGTGAAAATTTCTGGCGTAGTGGAATTCATGGTACAAGGTTTTGGCAGGCGACAAAAGAAAAGCGAAAAGGAGGATGAGTTTCTTCGCTGATGTAGCAAATCCCGACCCCAACAGCGAAGAATACTTGCAAAGGCACAAAAAACAAAGAAAGCTTAAAGGTATGGCCGCCGGAAATGAGTCTGTTGAGAAGGAGATTTCTTCGTCTGCGGAGATTTCTTCTTCTAAGGAAAGAAGAGAAAAAGACAACATCACCATTTCCAGTAGTGAAAAGCCTGTGAAATCCATGGCCGGATCGATTGACACTGCCGTTCTCATATCGCCATCAGAATTCGCTGTAAATTCGTACCTGAGAGCTGTGGAAAGAATGAAAAAGGAAGATGCAAATCATCAACGAAATAAGTTGCTTGAAAATTCCAGGTTGTCGCGACCGAGGGTTTTATATTTTATTGGCTTTTTACTCCTGAATCTCTTTAATCTTTAAAATTTAATATAAAAAAAATATATAATTATTACAAAGAAGATTTGTGTTATTTTATCTACATCTTCAATATGTGTTATCTTTAATTTATCTATCAGATTATATTAGGAAGATTTGTGAGATGTTGTGATCATATTATATTACTCTCTGACCAAATGATCATATGCTAAAGTAATTCAGTCTAGAGGTGGCCAGTCTTTAAAGGAAACTTAATAGCAATGGATGATCATGGTTAGTAATACATCACACAACATTAATGCTTAGACATGCAAAGCATTGCCTCTAAACTAGAGGTCCACCTTAACACATGAGGATCTGACTTGGCACACAAGTCTTGAGCCTTGCCCAACAAAACTTTACAACATCATCACTTTGGCATATCAAAGCATTCACCTCAACACATGAGGAATAACATTTTACACTAAAGGCTTAGTCATTCTTGAGTCCAAACCAATAATTCTACTCCAAGTTCTCGAGCCTAACTCAAGATCCCTACCTCAACACATGAGGTTCAATATTGGTTGCTGGTTGCACAATATTGGCTTGGAGAATGACTCATGATGTTGTACTTTTAACAATGGTCTCACTGGAAGTGGATCGAGAGACGTAGGCCATCAACGTTGAACTATGTTATCATATGTAATCTTCAAATTATGGTTTGCATCTTTGTTTAATTGCATTCTTTCCACTTATGTTATTTTAAAGTTTGCAAATTAAATCTCTCTTAAAGAAGATGTTTGTTGGATCATTCCCACATTGGTTATTAAAAATCCTGTAAATTTATATCAACTTTTCTCATGAAAAGGGATTTTCCACATGATTCTTCGCTCATGAAAATAAATCTTCTACCCATTGTTTTAGCCACCAAAAGACAGTAATTTTGGCCACCAAAAGACATTTATGCCCAATGTTTTGGTCATGAAAATACATTATTGCTCGATGCTTCACTCATAAAAATGATTAGTTACCCAATTTTTTGTATCAAAAGGAGAATACCCTCTCAATTATCAAGGGTTCTCCTTGGAAAAGGCCCCAATTAGACCTTAAATTGTTTGAAATAGAGAACATGTTCGGATTGTTCGGATTCTGGCTCGATTACCTTTAATGGTTTGGATTTTTTTTTTGTAAATATGAAAAGCAAAATATAAAGATGTTATAAATATAAATTCCAAATACATAAATTAAAACTTTTCCTACCTAGGATGAAAAACTAAAATTAGCTAGGATCATAAACTAAAATGTGGACAACATAATTCTAAATAGGTGAAAGATTCAAGAACATATAACTCTTCAAAATATTAACACAGGATTACATATATCCTACATAAAGTAAAGAAATATTAATCCTACTTTGATTTCATTCAATCTATGTAACTCATAACAAGCAAGTAAACTTAGAAGTGGAAAAAAAATTACACCTCTATAATAGAAAAATCATAGCAAAAGTAAACACTCTTACATATATCTCCAATATACAATAAAAAATTGAAGTAATTCATCCTTTCATACACACGGGAAATCAAAGCATCTCCCAAAACCTTGACCTCAAAGGCTTCTCCTTATTAGAGTCCCACAAAATAGTTTACAAGCCCTTCAAACAACAAAAGCCCCTCTTTCTTTAAGAGTTTTTTGGTAACTGTCTTGATAGTTAATATTTATGACTCTTCAAAAAAATTTATCCTTTTCTTGACCATTCGAATCCTCTTTGTCCTTTTGTTGACTATTTAGCTCGTTGTATATTTCCTAGAAGTTTACATGAAGTATATTCACAATACATTTTATAAATGGTCAAGAAGAAGATATGTCCCTTTTGACATGTATGCATCCCACATAATAATAAAGTAACTATAAATTTCTTTGATCCTTTGGGATGAGGGTCTCAAAAGTAATTTCTTGGTCAATTACATCGTTTGAAATATATATTAAAAATATTAAGGAGAACATTGTATGATTTGATAAGAGTCATATCTTTCGTGTGATTTTAATGCATGCTCCATCAATCTATCCACATTGATATTTTTTAATGTTGTTGTAATTGTAAGTTTCTTTTCCTAATTGATCATCATCATTTTTGTATTTCTCTATTATTATGACTGCTTTGCATCATCTCACTCTTGGAAGGAATTCAAATTGCAGTGCTCCATGACCTTTTATGCAATTTGAAAAGTATACCAACAATATTTCAATGTTGATACTAGGTTCTTTTCAAGACTTGCACATGCTTTCCTAGTATTAGCCATGGCTATATAATTCTTCTTAGTTTCTTCAACATTTATCTTACAAATTTGTAATTGCATTTTTCACTTGTTGCTACCATTCAATCATTTTATCGATATTGGTTTGAGTTTCTTTTGAACTAATTTCCTAATCCCTTATCTTCTCCATTATGTATTTTAAACAAATCATCGTGCCCTCGGAGTGCATGCACCTATTCTTGTAACTTAAGTTGTGTTAGCCAAATAGCTTTGTAGATTCAGTGTACAAGTTTCAAATTTCATCAAGCTCCTTTTCTCCATGAGAAATTCTCCATTTTCATCTTCTAAAATCTCATTCATGTTTTGAAGTGTCGTTGTTTAAGCCTTTAAGGAATTGATTTCCCTTTTGTATTTGTTCGTACTCTCAACCTTGTTACTAATATTAAATTATGTGTCTAGAGCATTGGCTCCATTTCTAGATGCCATCGATTTTGGGTCTTTATCCACACAAGTAAATACTGGTACTTCAATTGTTTCTCCATTGTGGGTCGTTCATGCTGTTCAAATAGTTTAATCCTTTTGTGCACTCTTTTCACTATATACTTATTCTTATTATCAAATACATATGACTCTAATGGCCCCAATGAGTCTTCTTTGGATGGATTGAATCATCTAAAGCCAATTTCTAAGAGTGGAAAGTGTCTTTCAGTAATTTGAGCAAATGGAGCAGGCCCAAGAGTGGGAGTATTAGCTCAAGATCATGGTGTAGGCATGAGTATTTCAAGTTCATTGTGAGGAATCTCCCCATATAATTGTTTTGCTTCATCCTTCTTTAATTGATACTCCCTTGTAACTTTGTCTACTTCTGCTTGTCTTGTAACTTCGTTCTCTTCCTTCTTCTGTATCAATTTCATGATGCTTCATCCCATCTCAACCTTATTAGTATCTTCCTCTTGTTCTCTCAATAAATCCTATTGTTTTATTTATCTTTTATTATTATTATGTTGTATCTTTTTTCCATTTGTCAAATATGTGTGAACATTCTTTCAGGGAACATATTCTTCTATAAATTTCTTCTTCTTAAAAGAGCTGATGGGTATAAGTATTTTCAAACATGCACGAGCCACGCTGTTTTTTTACTACCTTAAGTGGATCATTCATTCAGAATATCTTAGTACTAAACTGAAAAATACTAAGACCTTGTCCTTCTTGGAAAGAATCTTTAGCAGAATCTATACTGCAATTACCAATAATTAAAGACAGTGGGAGCTATAGAGACTTTTTGCTCACTGCTAGTGTCAATTTAATCTTGTAGATATAAGTTTGGGAGTTGATATATGACACTACTGTATATATGACATACCTCGGAAAAATATGTGAAGGTTGAGAGCAATCATAAATTCTCATATATGAATAATATTTAGTGTTGACTAAACTTAGACTGAGTCAACTAAAAACACATTTCATGACAAAGGTAGATGAAGTCCCTAAATAAGACTCATGATTAAACCCTCCTTTCTTTTTATAACATATAAACTACTATCATTCATGTAAGTTATACTTTAACTCCATGACTTCATAAAGATCAAGTACAAGCCTTACATTGCATAATTATTTTATGAAAGATTCAGTAGGACCCTTTACATCTATGAATCTATATGATAACCCACATGATGTCTCAATTAACATTTTCTAAATATTTGTATCACTAGATAATGAGATAAACTTTAAAATAATGATATATGGACAATAAGAAGAGATAACCAACACATAATTAGTCCCAAGGGTTAGCTCAATTGGTAAGACGTGCGCACACTCTCTCGGTTCGGGGAGAGGTCACGGGTTCGAGTCTTGAGTCATTTGGGGTTAGGCCTTATGCGAGGATGGCCGACGGTTTACCACCTCTACCATCCACTAATGTGGGGAAGTATTGCTGGGTTTCTCGTGCATATTTCCATATGAAAAAAAAAACCAACACATAATTGGTTTGAATTTTTTATCAACCTTGATCCATGAGTTTTTATTCAAGTTCTTCATTCATCATCAATAGACTCTCTAATACTATGTAGTAGCGGTTTTAAACATATCAAGATCCCACGGTATTACTTCTCAATGCTTGCACAACCATTGAGATATGGGTTTCAATTTGGACTCTAGCGAAAACATATTTTAATAATTTTTATAGAGGATACTATATCTCTAGCTAGTAAGCTCCATCTTTGTTGATTATTTCAAACTAATTCAACCATCGTTGAGGTAGCTAGTGTACTTGTAGTTATCTTCCAGATGTTTATCTGCCGAACATCAAATAATATTTCCAAGTGCATTCATCTCTCCTGGTATTCGAATGGTTGGGATTCAATATAGTCATGTAAACTATTTCATGGACACACATATGAAATGATTGCAACTTCCATTGGAAATGTTCAACATAGAAATCATCTTGATCTTTCTGAGAAAATAATTAAATCTTCTAATATTGTAACATCAAATATAACATCATCAATTCTTTGAAACATTTATATAATTATATCTCATTTTGTATATTTATATTATACCACATTTTCCAAACTATTTGTCTCATTCTTGTTGCAAACTCTTTTACTTTCTTAAGGCCATAAGATCAACATGTCCCTCAATCATTTTTTCTCATGATTTATTGTCCAGGCTCCTCTCATGTTGTTGTTGTAACCCAACCAGAATAAATTTGTTTCAATATCTTCCTCGACCCAAGATCAAGCCACAATGACAATGAAACTAGATGTTGGAAGGATTAGCTTCCAATCAACATTCAACAAGACACTACATTGTAAATACACACATGTAACCATAAATACAAGTATATTGGGAAGGATGTCCAATCCACCTTGGTATTCATCTTAGAAAGGTATTTATACATCATGGGAGAGGTAGGAGCATTTTGTTGATGTATTTGTAACTTCGGAATGTATTCATCCGTATTTCTTATGTATTGTAACCCGATGTTTATTCTGGGATGTATTTGAGTCATGTAATGCCCCGATGTTCCTATCGGGAAGTTTCTATAATGTGAAAGTCATGTCAAGTCATTGTGGGTAACCCTCCTATTGGTCAAGGGTTAAAGTCCCCGTAGTTGTGGGGCCCTAGGGTTATTAGACTATCCTAGTGAAGACCCTAGGTGAGTCATTGTAAGTCTGGGCAATAGTCCCCACCATCTAATTCAAGGTTAACCCTCCTTGTTGAGCAGAGGGCAAAGTCCCCACAAGTTGTGGGGCACTAGGGTTATTAGACACTCCTAGAGATGTCGGCTCTAGTAAGTAATTGTTATGTGAGGCTGACATGTTGGAGTGCACTTCAAGTGAACATAAGAATATAAATAGAGAGTGAGCCTCTCTATTTATCACACACACACTCACTCATTGGGGTGCATGAGTGAGAGAGGAGAATCTCTCTCAGTGAGAGAGAGAGAGAGAGAGAAGCTGTGGAGATCATCCTTATGTTTTGGGATTTTCTATTTTGGTGTTGATTCTATCTTTGAGGAAGTTGCGGGGTTTTCTCATTTATGGTTTCCCCGAGGAAAATTCTTTGTGTCACTTGTCTCTTGTGTTGTGCTTGTGTTTTATTGCTGTGCATGTTATTCTCTCAGTTAAAGATCCTAAGATCATAATGGTAGCTTATATGATAAAAATCTAACATGGTATCAGAGCTAACCTGAGAAGAAGATATTGTGCAGCTGCAGAAGCTAGGGATTATTACTTTTTGGGTCTCTCTCCACAATCCATCAGCAAAAGTATGCTAGGATGACTCTCCATTGAAGGGCGCATCTTTCTGTCGAAGCGAAATTCGATTTCGAGCATTTTCAGTTTTCGATGCGGAAATTATGGCTTTCTACAGAAGAGGAATTTTTGAGTGAGCCCGGCATAGGATTTTTCTCCTCATCAAAATTGAATTTTAGAGACCCGGATCAAGAAATTTGGTTGGGTGAAACTCAAGGAAAGTCAAACCCTAGTTTGACCCCGAGCTAGAAAAACCCTAAATACTAAAACTACTAAGTTTTGGTACATTCGCTATATCCTGAGATTGGAGAAGGATCAGGAGCTACAGATTGTAGGGGCCGAAGATAAAATCCTGATGAACACTTTTTCCAAAATAAAGCCTCATATTCATTATATTCTGGGAGATACGATCCCTCCAAGTTAGGGTTCCAACCTCTTCTACAATTCATCCCTAAACAGGACACCTAGGGAGAATTGCTACAACTTGGGATACAGAGGTCCAAATGGAATTAATGAAGCTGTTCCAAAAAGGGAACGGATTTTAATTTCTATGGTCCGAAGTTCAGACCCAGAAGATAAAACAATGACACGTGGAAGTCCGTACAACGTCGCTATTCTGAACAGTCCTGTAACAGGTCACCTTGGAAAAAGGATCATAAATCCCAATTGTTGAAACCAATTCTGATGAAAAATATGGTGTTGGCTCAGGTACATGTGAGGTTATCTCAGTGTAAGATTTTAGACACAGAGGAGCAGTAATTTTAGAGATATCACATAAACAGTGATAGGTATTTTTGCAGAAGAAATTGGAAAACTAGGGCTTCCTGTTCCGGGAGCTTCCCTCCACTGTTTTAAGAAAAGGAGTGCATTGGACAAATACATTTGAAGATATCTCTCTATATATCCAATCAGATCTGAAATATTCCAAGTTTTGAAAATTAGGGTTTCTGTGACAAACCCTAGATCAGCGAGCTCCGGAACCAGGTGAGACACCTCAAATCGGTAAGATCTAATCCTTTGCTATTTTCATTTGAGGTTCTCATTTCAAAGTGATCTATCACATCAGCTTGATGATAAGCTTGGAGAAGTTGACAACTTCCAAGTATGGAAGTATATGATCTCTCTGAAGAAAATGAATTGGACACCTACATGAGTAGAGAGATTCCATTTCCAGAGGGAGATGAGGTTAGAAGACTTACACAAGAAGAACTTGGTCAAGGCCAAGAAGATCATTGTTGATTCAATCACGGATCAACTTGTACCACAAGTGTCTTCCCTAAAGACACCGAAGATGTTTGATTCCTTGACCAAGCTATTTGAAGGGAAGAACATACATCAGAAGATGACCTTAAGAAACCAGTTGAAGAATGTGAAGATCTAGAATGCAGAGACCATGCAGTCATAAGGGTTTCTCAAATCAAAGAACAACTTGAAGCAGTAAAAGAATGAGTGAAGAATGCAGAAGTGGTGATGGCCACCTTGAATGGCCTCCCAGGATCATGGGATTCATTCATTCAAGGAATGTGTGCCAGAAGGAAGTTATTACTTTCAGTAGATTCTGGGAAGAAGAAGAAGCTCAACTCATAAGAAGAGAAGAGAAGATGGGAGCAATTGAAATTCAAGCTCTCACCATCCAAAGAAGATCCCTCAAGCGATGAGGAATATGAAGAACTCAACTCTTGAAGCACCTCTTGTCCACCTTAGCATTTGGATAAGAAACGATGCTATCATGAATGAAGAAGACGATGAAGCTGAAGGCTCAAGAAGGAGTCTACCCACGAATCAAATACAAATAAGTATTCAATTGTCATTTCATGATATTGTTTTGTTATGCATTTGTTTATATTCAGTTGATGTATTATGCATGATAGGATGTTTGCATTAATGACAGTTTACTACTAATATGCATGTGATGGGTAAGTAGCTCATGGTGCTATACAACTCTCCATTGCTACTTATCTAGAATGAAACCTCTTTGCTGACATATTGGATTAGTGCACAATCTCAATGTTTTCCTGGTAGAGATGGAAGGCATCTAGAAAGTTTCCGTGAGATATGGATGGATGTTGTATTGGCTAAGTAGTTGCATGATCATATATTTATGCATAAGAATTTTTCAATGTGAATATACCTTATGAAATGTTTCTAACCATACAACTGCATTTGACTTGTAGGAAAGGTTGCATACATAATCGCCTACAAGCAAAGAAGGAGGAGACTTGTTCCGAAGAATAAGTGATGACAGTTCAAGATGAAGAATAATATGACGAATGTAGCGACATCATTGATGCAGAACATTCAAGCTATGAAGAAGAAACCAAGAAGAAAGGGAAGACCAGTTCAAGAAGAATGATGTCTAGGATACAGTATCGATACGTGAAGGGAAGTTCGTAGTTCCATCATGCAGTAGATGGAAACATCATACACGGCAAGATTCGTAGCACGAGGCATCTCATGAAAAGAAGGCATAAACTTCAAAGAGACATTTGTAGCCAGCTTGATGAAGACCTAAACCTTTGCTACAAGGTTGAAGATGAAGTTCTATAGAGGATGACAAGATCTCAGATGGGTTCGAGAAGAACTTTTGAAAAAGTTCAAGATAGAGGATCTTGGTATCTAATGATCCTAGATGGATACATAGAAAGCTACTTGTCACTCCGGTACAAAATGTTTCAGTGCATAGAGTACGGAAGACATAGGGAGTATGATGCTCCGCTTCAGAGGGAGTGACTACAAAAGATCATGAGGTTCGACATGGTACGACAAGATGGATAGATTACTAATGACTCTAGGCTTTACCAAGAGTAAAGCATATTCCAACCTTTGCTTCAAGGTTGAAGGAGGAAGACCAGTGATGATCCTGTTATGTGTCGATGCACTATTTTCTAGGCATGGAGGTGTGGATAAGGGAAGTATGCAGTAGAGATCCTGAAGAGGTTCAGGATGATGGACTACATGACCACACCTATGGCATTGAACCTGAAGCTATTGAGTGTTGCTTCATCAGAGACAGTTGATGCTACGATATATCGTCATATGATTGGTTCCTTGATGTACCTAACGAATATGAGACCAGATATTTGCTTTGCTGTGAACACATTGAGACATGTTCACCTGATGGTTGCAAAGCATGCAGTGAGGTACCTGAAGGGTACAATTGAGTATGGGATCAAGTGTGATCTCTTGGTTTAGCAGGAAGCAATCCTGTGTGCACTAAGTATAGCTGAAGCAGAGTATGTCACAACTTGTTCAGCTAATTGTGAGGCAGTATGGCTGAGAAAGCTTTTGTCTGATATATTTGATCTCCAGTTGGTTGCTACTTGTATACATTGTGACAACCAGAGTTGCGTGAAGTCGTCAGAGAATCCAGTGTTCCATGACAAGTCGAAGCATATCGAGATCAAGTATCACTATATCAGCGATATGGTGCAGAGCGGAGCAGTGAAGCTCCGGTATGTTGCGACGGAGGAACATATAGCTGATGTATTGACGAAGCCATTGGCTAGGCTGAAGTTCAAGTACTTCAGGGAGAAGCTTGGTGTTCTCCAGATCGAGGTTTCCTCCAAGAGAAAGTGATGAGACCCATAGCCATTCTGACATGGTGAGAGGATTGGTTCCTTCCATGGTTAGATATAAGGGCTGAGCCATTCTGTCATGGTGAGAGGATTGGTTCCTTCCATGTCAGATATGAGTGATGAGATCCATAGCCATTATGACGAGTAGGTTAGATATAAGGGTTGAGCCATTCTGTCATGGTGAGAGGATTGGTTCCTTCCATGTCAGATATGAGTGCTGGACATTCTGTCAAATAGGACAGATGTAAGGGCAACTGCCATTCTGGGAATGGAGGCACCTGGTCAGTTACCAGGAAAACTCAATCTAGGACTGAGAAGCCATTCTAATGTGATAGAGGGATGTGTTCCCACTTGATCAGATGTAAGGGATGAACCATTCTGTCATGGCTAAAGGATTTAGTTCCTCCCATGTAAAATGTGAGTGTTGGCCATTCTGATGAGTAGGTCAGATATAAGGGCAACGACCATTCTGGGAATGGAGGCACCTAGTCAGTTAACAGGTAGCTCAGTCTGGGATTGGGGGCCATTCTGATGCGATGGTAGGATTAATTCCTCCATGATCAGTTATGAGTGCATGCCCTCTCCAATGCGGTGCTTTGTGCATGGTCGGATTGTAAGTGCAGAGCCCTTTCCGATGCGGTGCTTCGTGCATGGTCAGATTGTAAGTGCTGAGCCCTTTCCGATGCGGTGCTTCGTGCATGGTCAGATTGTAAGTGCTGAGCCCTTTCGATGCAGTGCTTTCGAGCATGGTCGACTATAAGTGTTGTGCCTTTCTAACAGGATGAGGTTGGATGTAAGTGCAGAGCCTTTCCGATGCAGTGTGCTTGCACATGGTCAGATATAAGTGCTGAGCCATTCTGGCGCGATGTGTTTACACATGGTCAGATGTGAGTGCTGGGCCTTTCTAACAAGATGAGGTCAGATGTGAGTGCTAAGCATGCCTTTCTGACAAGATGAGGTCAGATGTAAGAGCTGGGTGGGCCATTCTGACTTAAGTGTCAAATATAAGCGCTGATGAAGACCTACATGAAGGGTAGGCCTACAGGATTGACTCTGTAGAACTTCCTGTGACAAGAAGAATCGAGATAGCACCATTATGAGATATCATATGATGATGATCCAGACTTGATGATGATCCAGATCAAGTGATCCAGATGTGTTGATCCATACTTGATGACGATCCAGATTAAGTGACGATCCAGTTGTGATGATGATCCAGATCAAGTGATCCAGATGTGTTGATCCAGACTTGATGACGATCCAGATCAAGTGACGATCCAGTTGTGATGATGATCCAGACTTGATGATGATCCAGATGTGATGATCCAGACTTGATGACGATCCAGATCAAGTGACGATCCATATGTGATGATGATCCAGCTTCAGTGATGATCTAGATCAAGTAATGATCTAGACTTGATGATCCAGATCAAGTGATGATCTAGACTTAATGATGATCTAGATCGAGTGATGATCCAGATCTAGTGATGATGATCCAGATCGAGTGATGATCCAGATCCAGATGAAGATGACTTGAAGATGAAGATGACCTGAAGATTATGATGACCTGAAGATGAAGATGACTTGAAGATGAAGATGACTTGAAGATAAAGATGATGAGAACTTGAATATGATTCAGATGATATAGAGAAGAAGACTTGTGCTGATAAATTGTGTCGAGAGAATACCTTCCTAGTTAAGAGGGAGTGTTGATGTATTTGTAACTTCGGAATGTATTCATCCGTATTTCTTATGTATTGTAACCCGATGTTTATTCTAGGATGTATTTGAGTCATGTCATGCCCCGATGTTCCGATCAGGAAGTTTCTATAATGTGAAAGTCATGTCAAGTCATTGTGGGTAACCCTCCTATTAGTCAACGGTTAAAGTCCCTGTAGTTGTGAGTCCCTAGGGTTATTAGACTATCCTAGTGAAGTCGACCCTAGGTGATTCATTATAAGTTGGGGCAATAGTCCCCACCATCTAAGTCAAGGTTAACCCTCCTTGTTGAGCAGAGGGAAAAGTCCCCACAAGTTGTGGGGCACTAGGGTTATTAGAAAATCCTAGAGATGTCGGCTCTAGTAAGTAATTGTTAAGTGAGGCCGACATGTTGGAGTGCACTTCAAGTGATCATAAGAATATAAATAGAGAGTGAGCCTCTCTATTTATCACACACACACACTCACTCATTGGGGTGCATGAGTGAGAGAGGAGAATCTCTCTTAGTGAGAGAGAGAGAGAGACAGAAGCTATGGAGATCATCCTTATGTTTTGGGCTTTTCTATTTTGGTGCTGATTCTATCTCTGAGGAAGTTACGGGGTTTTCTCCTTTATAGTTTCCCCGAGGAAAATTCTTTGTGTCACTTGTCTCTTGTGTTGTGCTTGTGTTTTATTGCTGTGCATGTTATTCTATCAGTTAAAGATCCTAAGATCATAATGGTAGCTTATATGATAAAAATCTAACACATTTTAACTCGGCCCAACTACTCATTTGTTATGATGATATATATTTAACATACTATGCATTTATTTAATTAAACTATATTATTACATAGATATGATGACAATTATGGGGTCCAAAGGGTCCCCTCAACACACACACACTGTTTAAATTTGTTTTATTTAAAAAATGTAAAACCCATTGGTGGTGCTTATTATACATACAGTATGCCCCAGTGCCTTATATCATATAAGATGCGACAGTCACGGATTTTTTTAAAATGTGCATACCATTTTTCCTGAATACATTTTTATTTGAAATTATTTACCTATTGTGTAATTTTTTTATTTTTAATTTATGTGTTTCATTATGCATGTTGTTCATTGATAATAAAAAAATGGCCCATAAAATATCATGGAATGAAAGCCATAGTGAAGGAAGCGAGGGAAACACATTTGACACAAATAAAATGACATTTTTTGTATTTTTAATATGAAAACAATATATTGGAATTATCTGTATGTTTTAATGGTGCATTGGTTTATATGTGTTATGTAGACAAAATTTTTAAGGAAAATTTGTAAGATTGTTCATAGTTTGAGTGAAGAAGAGCAAAGAAGATTTAAGAAATAATTGCAAATTGAGAATTATGTGGATCAACAAGTGACTAATATGAGGTTTTTGTTTGAATTCTTTCTAACAACACTTCACAACAATAATTGCTATCATGTTTCAAACTTTGGATTTCAAATTTGTTGAAGTTGTGCATGGATAGAGAGAGAGGAATAAGATGCCCTAAAAATATTGGGATGCTCCTCCATACTATAACCCTCACGCAAAACCCTCTTCTTACCTTATTTAATGGATGATAATAAGTAAACCCATCAACTAACTATATTTAAGTACAATGCCCCACTATCCAGAAAGAGTATATCCAGGAAGTAAAGGCCAAAAGTCCAAATCCCAGAGAGTGATGCCTTCATTCGCTGACCAACAACCAACTTTAAAGAGCTAGGGAAGTACCCTATGCCATCATTCACTCACCAAGAACTTAGGAGGCCGCTCCCATGCCCCTTTGCATTCAGAAGGGAGGGAGGGTTAGGTAACAAAGCCAAGCCAGTGAATTACAAGTCAACGCAGATGAGAAGCATACAATTTAGAATCCTCTTATCAGGGTTGAAGGAAAGGAAAAAAAAACCTATTTTCCCTCTATGTAGCCTTCCATATATTTTAATGTGAGTAAAGCAGGTAATGAAATCCTGGAGCAATAAAGTTCACCAAGGAGTGTCTAGCGGAGTGGTTAGCAGGAAGCACTGGATGATTTAGCAGCCAGTGAGCCATGAAGGTATGACCATATTGAGAATATGACATAGTTATAAGGAGGTGGACGCCCTTAGATCTAGCAATATGAGGTTAATATATCCCTGGATTGGAGATGAAACCCTCCTCTGTAACTTTCTCCTTCCATTTCTATGTTGGTAAAGCAATTACATTCTTTATGAGTCAAAAAAGCATTCACTTGTGGTATAATGCTATAAAATTGTGCGTTCGTCTAGCACACTCTCAAAATATAGAAATAACACCAATAAAGCACACTAGAAGGGCCATTAAGAAGAATGCAAATCATGATGATTTGATCATCAGTTCAACTAGACGGGTGCTAGATGTCAACGGGAGGGCGAATTTTTTTTATAAAAAATTGAGGGATATAGTGGACATAACATAAATATGTACCTTATCATCTATGATGTACTTAACATACCTCGAAAAATCCAAGAATTTATTTGCATATTCATCCATGGTCATTCGTCCCAACTTTAACTCATGGAATTATTTGATATTATCATCATAGTATCATTACTTCTAGTTAAAGTACTTCTTGAATCGCGTCCAAGCAATCTTTCTCTCCCCACTCTTCTTAACTTACCCGAGATTCTCCCACAAAATCGATGCTTTCCCATTTAAATTGAATATCCCCACTCTTTCTTTCTGGAGCAATCACTGGCTTGCAAATATTTTCTCATCCCAAGAATCCAAGTCTCAACTTCTTGTCTAGATTTTACTTAACCATCAAATATAAGGGGTTTTGAATTTTGAAATTATCCATATGAGTTGTACATATAAGGATTATTTATCTTATTCCCATGAGATTAAGAATTTCAATTGTTGATTGAGTCTTCCAAGGTAGATTACTCACTAGTAGATGATTTTGTGGTGCATATGTCATATTTCTAGTGGTTCTTCTTGTACTATGGGACCTCTTGTGATAATGTTTTCTAGAGATACTCCCACTAATATCATCATTATTTGAATTATATCTATGATGCATTCTCATCTATGTGTATGTTAGATTTTGAGGCATGGATGCATTCAACTAGTTTTGTTGATCTCAATATTAAATGAGCCTTTCATTTCCTTCTTTTCAAGTTTGTAACTCCACTCTTAGACTTCTCATAGTATCTGCAATATCTAGAGAAATAATTGGATTCCTACTATTAGAGATTATCACTTTAGAGGGTTTCCATGGAATAACTGTGAGATCGATTTCCTTGTAATCTAGAGAGAATATCATGAAAAGTTCAAATTCCATGGTCTTGACAAAACGATGATGAAAACTAATCTCCTAGATTAGGAAAATTTTCCTCTTTATGATTAAGTCAGAAGGTGAATGGGAGGTCACTAAGATCACCATATCCTCATCATAGTGCCTCTCTACACAACAAAATTAGGTGGAGAATATCGTATATGAATACAAATATATCTTCACCTCATCTAAAGGGGTTCCTCTACATTGCTTGGTTAAATGTTTAATTGATTTGATACCTAGTGATCCTTAACCTAATGATCCAATATAAAAAAAAACTCTCTTTTTGGGAATGAAGAAATAAACTATTAGATTCAATATATCATCCAAAAGGGCCACATTTGATTGAGATCTTCACCTTATGGGACAAGAGGTCAATTGTGTTCGTATAGAAGAAGGATGGGACATGGTGACTCTATATTGATTATAAATCCCTAAACAAAATCACAATCAAGAATTGGTACCCAATCCACTTGATTGATGATATTCTTGATCAACTTAAGGGTCTCGATTTCTTTAGAAAAAAAAATATAAAGTTAGTCTACGACTAGGTTTGATAGAGAAAAATAATGTATGGAAGAAAACATTCAAGTCTAAAGACTTGATCTTTTTGAGTGGTTGGTCATGCCTTTTGGATTGGTTAATGCTTCAAAAAAAATCAAGAGGATGATGGAAAATATCATGCAATTCTTCAAAAACTATTTTGTGGTTGTATATTTGGACGATGTCCTCATATTCATTAGAACTTGGGTAGAACATATGTGACAACACAAGTTATATGACAATATGGATAAATGCTTAATTGGCATGTAGAGAATTCAATATCCGGGATACATTATGGATGGAAATTGGGTGCATGTGGACCCAACCAAGTTCCAAGTCATTCATGATTGGCAAATCATGGACATTAGGTGGTTGATCACAACAAGACAATCTCATATTATGTTCATAGGTATCCCACTTATGACAAGGAAATGTAGTCCATTATGTAGGCATGCCAAAAATGAAAGCATTATATTTTAGGAAAGGAAAACAATCATTCACACTGATCACAAGCCCTTGCAATTAATGAAAATACAAGGAAAGATATAGTATTACCAATATCAAAAGTGGTTCATGCACCTACAACAATTTCACTTTCAAACATTAAGTACAATAAGGGAAACATAAACCAAGTTGCATAATGCCTCAATCAACCTCTGGTTGCAATGCTAATCACAGTTTTTAACTCCTATGGGCATGAGACCTCCTAGTGGCCCCAATTTCATGACAACAACCTTCACTTCTTTAATATAATGTGAACAAATTCCAAAGTTTCACCTCTAGTGTGCATTTATGTGTCATTTGGGCCATCTTTTTGTTCCTTTAAGTGAGAGTGAGAAGTTGATTTGGGAGTCACATTGAATTTTAGTGGTTAGGGCACTTCAGTGCGAAGAAGAATATATAAATATTGTAGAAGCATTTCTATTTTCAAATCTTTGATAGGACATCCACATGTATATCAAATCATGCACCACCTATGCTATCACTAAAATTTCCATTAAGAAGAGGGAGTTTCAAACATATCTACCTACCCTATACAAGAATTGGGATTCAATCTCCATGGATTATATGTTAGGTCTTCCTCGCACTGGTCATGGTAATGATTATGTTTCTTTGTTTATCAACCAGTTTTCTAAGATGGTCATCTTGGCGACCTGCAAGAAGAGTATCATAGTATAAGTCACTTCTAAGCTCTTGTTTGAGCATGTTTGGGTTGCCATGGAACATTATTCCATATATGGACAATAGTTTCCTTAGCACCTTTTGGTTTAGCATATGATCTTTGATCGACACCAATATGACCAAATCAACTTATACCTTCCACCCCACAACAAATGAAAAAAACATAGGTTGTCAACATGAGGATGATTGTGAATATCCTATGAATGTACAACTCCAAATATCCACATACATGGCATGAGATTCCTCCATATGTTCAACATAGATATTATAGATCCATCCACATCTCTATTGGCCATAATAAGTTTTAGGAGTGCTTTTGGTTCTAGATATTTTCTCCCGCTAATGTAGCTCTAGAATAGCATCTGGATCGAAATATTCCTCCAATGCTTGGATTGAGGGAAATAGAGAAACCAAATTTATTGAATGTATCCATCACATCCAACAATAGGTACATAATATCCTACACAAATCCAATGCCAAGAACAAACAATGATATGACCAACATTGGGTTTCACACAAGTTTTAGGTTGGTGATAATGTATGATTGCATTTGTAAAAATAGATCCTTATAGGCATTCACATGAATCTTATCTCACTCAAATATGGGCCTTAAATCATCACAAAGGCCATGTGTGAGAATGGTTTCAAATTGAGTATTCCTCCTCTCCTTAATTACACCCTCTATCTAGCATGGATATGATTCAACCATATTTTGCACCTCTATCAAGGACAACTCAAAGATGGTTGAGCACTTGGTGCCTATAGAAACCATCATGATTGCATGTAGAAATATATATTATACAAAATCATGGAAACCTATATGAGCGAAGCCCACTATCAAAAAATACAACTCTATTGGGTTGTTAAAGCATGGGAACTTCTTCACTAAGGAATGTGGCTCACCATGAGTTAAATTCAACACACGTTTTCCCATTTAATGGAATAACTTCATGTAATGGGGGCCATTGCTTCTTAATGGTGGATGACTAATCGAGGTGGATATCGATGCCCACCCACTTCTTCCGTTGACTCATAACGATTCTCCATCTTGAAATATTTTTTACAATTTTCATGTCTTGAACCTCTTATGCATTTTTGAGGTCCTAAGTAATATTCTTTTCCATGTGATAGTTAAGGGTTTATAAAGGCTTGCCTAATACTTGGTTGAAAGTTTTCTTCTCAATGAAAACATATTTCCAATGAGATATCATGCACCCCAAACATAATCGACATGTGAAAGTTGCAGCCCTAAAAGTTGACATATCAATTAGACTCCTTGGAGCCCATGTTTCTTTTGCCACTTTATCCCCTAGGGTTAAGGTTTCGAATCTTTAGGGTTTTTCCTCTTAGGGATTATCACTTTATGTTAAAAGACCATTTTTAGCTTCTTGTAATTGTCTTCTTGCAAATGAGCACAACTAACATCTCTCTCTTCAAAGATAAGCTACCACCATTCTAACTAGTTTGCACTGCATTACATTTTACGATCTTTTCCTCTTTCAATAATTAATAAATCTTAGGTTTCACTATATCAATACACTCTTTGAAATATTTATATGTGTGTTTCGATTTATATTTATACCTTTCATTCTTTTCTTTATATAATTTAGATCAATGCCCCCTCAACAATGCCTTCATACATATGCACCATCTAAAGTACATAACCCTCATCATTTTGATCTTTTTAGAGAAATTTCACTATATAACTACATCTATAAAATAATATATAAAATCCTATGAGAAATTTGGATCAAACCCATCGTATCAAGTTGTATTTCCTATGAGAAATTTGGATTTTAGAACGAGAGTATGATTTTTTTTTTGCTATGGTCTAGGAATCCTCCACACCGCAAAGACATAAAATCCCCTCTTTCATCACTACTAATATTGACCTTGTAAAGCATATGGTAGAGTGATACCATATGCACCCATCAATTCTTTTAACCTTTTAGAGGGTTGCAACATGCTACAATTTATAACGTTTACTTTTCGTATGGTGATTAGAGGATGACCGAATACTCACAACCCCAAAGAAAAGAATATAGTGCAACATGAATGGGAAATGTTAATGAGAGGCACACATTGCCTCCACCTATTTGTTTATGATTTTTTGTAACATGGCTTTACTATAGAAGCAATGTCTTGGCATAAATCCATCAATATTTTCTACTTAGTCGTGATAGATTTGCAAAACTCCTCTTAAAACTTAAATGCTTTAGAAGGGAGGATGAGGTGGCCCTCCTTCCTTTTCAACATAAAAAGATTAATGAAAGTATGGAGTACATGGGATTTCATCTAAAACTTAATGACTACAAAGTCAATGATTTGATGCGTATGAAAAAAAAAAGTCGTTGTCAAACGGCTATAGATTGGAGATAAATCCCATGGACTCTTAAAAATGTTACTAATGTGTTACCTATTTATTAAATCCTCCATAAATTTCTCTTACGAGTCGCGTCACTTCACAAATCGTTGATGCAGTGGCGTATATCCATGATCAAATTCATTGCAACAAAGCACAGCAAGTTCGAGATCGAACCAGGAGGAAGGAATTCCTTAACCCCTGCTCGCTCCCGCTAATTATTGTCTAATTTCCTCATTTCTTGCAGTAAGAAATCCATGTCCGGAACAACTGACATCCCCGATTCTCTATCGCCATTAGAAGTCCTTGAAAGCTCTTCTGTGACAGCTGTGGAAAGCATGAAAAAGGATGATAAAACTCATACGCAATCATGCATTGCCCGTCCTGCAGGTATATGTATACTTCAGTCGCTTTTATTTTCATTTTAACGTGAATGTCAAACTTTCTGGCGCAGTGGAATTCATGGAACAAGGTTTTGGCAGGCGACAAACCAAAGGTGAAAAAGAAGGTAAGTTTCGCCCCTGATGCGGTAGATCCCGGCACCAACAAGGAAGAATACTATCGGAGCCAGGTTAAAGCTATGGCTGCTCGATATGAGTTGCTTGAGAAGAAAATTTCTTCAGAAGGGGAAAGAAAAGAAAATGAGAACGCCGCCAATTCCAGTAGGGAAAAGCCTGTGAAATCCATGGCCGTTCCCGCATCACCATTAGAATTCGCTGAAAAATCGTCCACGAGAGATGTGGAAAGCATGAAACCGCGATCTTGCATTGCCCGTCCTGCAGGTATATGTATACAACTTCACTTGCTTTTATGTTTATTTCACCGTGAATGTGAAAATTTCTTGTCCAGTGGAATTCATGGAACAAGGTTTTGGCAGGCGACAAACCAAAGGTGGAAAAGAAGGTAAGTTTCGCCCCTGATGTTGTAGATCGCGGCACTAACAAAGAAGAGTACTATCAGAGCCAGGTTAAAGCTATGGCCGCCCGATATGAGTTGCTTGAGCAGGAGATTTCTTCTTATGAAAAAAGAAAAGGGAAAAACAAAATCACCAATTCCGTAAGTGAAAAGACTGTAAAATCCACGGCCGGATCGAATGACACGGCCGTTCCCGAATCGCCATTAGAATTCGCTGAAAATTCGTCTGTGAGAACTGTGGAAAGCGTGAAAAAGGAAGAAACAACTCACCGGCAATCATGCATTGCCCGTCCTGCAGGTATATGTATACTTCACTCGCTTGTATTTTCATTTTAACATGAATGTGAAAATCTCTAGCGCAGTGGAATTCAATGCACAATGTTTTGGCAGGCGACAAACCAAAGGTGAAAAAGAGGGTTAGTTTCGCCCCTGATGTCGTAGGTCGCAGCGCCAACAAAGAAGAATACTATCAGAGACAGGTTAAAGCTATTGCCGCCAGATATGAGTTACTTGAGGAGGAGATTTCTTCTTCTGAAGAAAGAAAAGAAAAAGACAACATCACCAATTTCAGTAGTGAAAACCCTGTCAAATCCATGGCTGGATCGAGTGACGCTGCCGTTCCCGTATCGCCATTAGAATTCGCCGAGAATTCATCCGCGAGAGCTGTAGAAAGCATGGAAAAGGAAGATACAAGTCACCTGCGATCATGCATTGCCAGTCCTGCAGGTATATGTATACTTAACTCGCTTGTATTTTCATTTTAACCTGAATGTGAAAATATCTGGTGCAGTGGAATTCATGGTACAAAGTTATGGCAGGCGACAAATTACTAAAGGTGAAAAAGAAAGTAAGTTTCGCCCCTGATGTGGTAGATCGCGGCATCAATCAAGAAGAATACTATCAGAGCCAGGTTAAAGCTATCGCCGCCCGATATGAGTTGCTTGAGCAGGAGATTTCTTCTTATCAAAAAAGAAAAGAAAAAGACAAGCACATCATCAACTCCAGTTGTGAAAAGCTTGTGAAATCCATGTCCGGATCGAGTAACACGGCCGTTCCTGTAACGCCATTAGAATTTGCCGAAAATTCGTCCAAGATTGCCCTGGAAAGCATGAAAAAAGAAGATACAACTCACCTGCCATCATGCATTGCCCGTCCTGCAGGTATATCTATACTTCACTCGCTTGTATTTTCATTTTAACCTGAACGTGAAAATTTCTGGTGCAGTGGAATTCATGATACAAAATTTTGGCAGGCGACAAACCAAAAGTTAAAAAGAAGGTAAGTTTCGCGCCTGATGTGGTAGATCGCGGCAGCAACAAAGAAGAATACTATAAGAGGCAGGTTGAAGCTATGGCCGCCCGATATGAGTTGCTTGAGGAGGAGATTTCTTCTTCTGAAGAAAGAAAAGAAAAAGATGTCAGGTTTCACTAAATATAATTGCTGTCATGTTCACTAAATTTAAATGATGTCATGTTTCACTAAATATAATTAATATATTTCAAAAGCGTTTAAATTTTGGGCCTTTTTTAGTAAGCCAGAGTAAATTATCCAAATCAAAGGATGTAAGAACGTTGCCACCATTAGATCTGGTTCTTAGTATGAGCTATAAACACAGATCATAGCCGAGCAAAGCAATAGAGGAGCCAATGACTCAAAAATCGGTGAGTCCTTAGCCCTAAATCTTTATTTTTAATCTCTCTCTTTGAAGTCATTTTCTTCATCTATAAGTTTCTTCTCTGGTCTTATTCATTTGTTTGACCACCATGGGCGTTAGTTGAAACCCCTCCCCTCACGCCTTTTCCCCTTCTCATGCCAACCATTTTCCTCAATTGGTTGATCAAACCCGTGCACCTTACGTTGAGGTAAATCTATGCTGCGAATTAAAATAAGTTGTTTTCTTTATGTTTTTGATAGGATTTTTAAGGATGGATAAGTGGGTTTGAATTAAGAATTTGCATTGTTATTTTGCAACAATTACAACTAGAATTAGCACTGTTACTTTGAACTAAAATTGTTCTACTTTAATGGACACGGAAACTGCTCTAAAAGTCTTCGATTTTGTGGTTGAATTGTAATAATATATTTGCCCTGTTTGTAATCATTGATGAATACAATAACCAACAAAAAGAAACCATTATTAAAAGAGAAACCGTTATTACAACTTGTCTAGTTTTACCTATATTAACTAATAAGGGATATTAAATTATGTCATATCACCAACCTTACTTGTCATGATGTACATCAATTCTCAAAATTCTAAGTGTCTCTTTAACGCCAACAATTTATTACGATCACTATAGAGAAAAATTAAAAATTGAGAATTGCTCCATATGAATCCATGTACACGGATGAGTGGATTTATTTGCCAAGTTAATGAGATGTTCCAGTTTTAATTGTTGGAGAAAACTCTTTAGGAAACAACAATTATGAACAACTAGCACAATTAAACTCTCAAATTGAAACTAAACATATAGCAATTCAAACCAGGAAAAAATGCAACACCTTCAAAAGTGAAAATTTAGCTCCATAAAATCTACCTCCTTTTTACCAAATCAGACTTAATTGGTTTGAGTACCACAATAGGATGTCTATTAGGATCTTATCTATGCGTAAGTTGGAGGGTTTGCTATAAAGATGACTTAGGTTCAAAACCCACTGGGAATGTTTTATGTAAAAATTGTAGTTTTGCAATTGTCCAAGTTGTCATTTGAGGTGTCTGTAATATCTCCATTGTGACCCTATTGCATTAAAATTGTACATGACTTAAAATCGTTATTAAATCATGGTGAGGAGCTCAAGGCTAAGGGCCCACCATTGATTTAGAGTTTTATGTATCGACAATTAAAATCGATGCCTATGGTTCTTGTGCTATGGTTCTCATGCTAGCCAGACACTATAAATTGAGACATCATGTAAATATGCAATTTAATAAAATACCCACAACTAGCTCTGCAATGCAACAAGAGATGGCGGCATGATTTTCACAAGGAATAAGGAGGGAAATTATTCAAACCTTTGAGCCAATAGTGTTAAGCAAATGTCAATGAGAGAAACCATAAAATATCAACTACCCATTTGTCTTATGCACCCAATCATTTAATTCTGCCAAGAGTTTGTTGAGACAGTTAATGCATTGGGAATGGAGAGGTATGACAGACAATTTTGTATTGGGGCAAGCCATCAATCTGGGAAATGGTATTTTTTCTTGTGGGGCAATAAAACACCCAGGAATGGGTGCCCAATTCATTCCTCACCCATGCGTTTCACTTCCTCACGCAGCTGGAGCTAGCTAGGTCGGTTTCCCTCACGTTTTTTGTAGTTTCCTTCATCTTTCCATGGTTGGAAATTCGTTTTTGTATTGCACAGTGGATGGGAGAGAGATTCATGATTTGGGGGTTTATAGAGGTTATTTCTGCCCCTGTAAGGTCCATAGACGTTTTTTGAAATTGAATATGCTCTCTCAGGGTTGATTTTCCCTTCTACAAATTTGATTTTGGTTGCCAAAACATTTTTCTTCATATCCAACACTTGTGTTTTGCTGTTACATGTATCCCTTTTTTGGTCTGAATTATAAGTAAGACTTAGGAGTGGAAGATGTCCGGATTTGGCTTGATAAACCTAGTGAGGAGAGGAACCTCACAAAGGATCAAAGGGGGTTGGCTACTCTTCTATGCACACCTGGGAGAACACTGGAATGGAAGGTATGGCTTGAGGGACTGTGTAGCAGTGAAGGGAATCTTGCTTGTGTCAGGTGTGTAGGTATTGTGGATACCAAGCTAGATAGATCTTGTAGCTCGGTTTCCATAGCTGTGTGGTTGAGTTCACTAGCTTAGCAATTCTTTCTTTCCACTGCCTTAGCATCCTGATAAACCCAAGTGTGGATTGGCTTGGTTGAACCTTGGTGTGTATTTGGCTATGTGTGAGCCTATTGTTCCCTATTTCCTTGTAGAAATCATGCCCAGCTCGGGGGTGGCAGTTGTGCTGAGAGATTGATGAGCACAACTGGCCTATGGTTGGGTGGAATGTTGCAACGACATAGCTACTTGCTTGAGGAAGCTCATTTTCAAGATAAGTACTCTCTTGCATTAATTCTGCAACGTATTTGTTTTTATTATGAATGTATTCAATGAGATTTACTTCCGTTGTATTTTCTTTCATTATACAATGCATATGTCTTTTACTTTCAATGCATTTTTGTTTATGTTCATGGGGATAGATGCCTGGTTAGATAGCAATCATCGCGTCCTCTCTCGACGAGAGGGGAGGGGGCGTGACAGTGTCAGTCATGTGGCAACACTATTTCTCGTGATAATGTGGGTTTGTTTTCAAAGGTTGATTTTCCATACTAATGTGATCCTCTAAACTCATGATATTTGGTGCAAATACTGGGTGACTTTGATGGAGTATATATCCTTCCATTGTGGCTATGTAGTTATATGCCTTTAGGTTGCAAATATGCTTGTAATGAGTTTTGTATCACATCAGAGTTTGTTTCCTCAACTTGTTCCAGTAATGACAGCTATTGTTCACTTACAACCTAAAAGTTACCTCAAGACTAAGAACATTAGAATACAATATAATTTTATTATGATGTACATGAGGCCCATTGGGTTATGGGACTAAGAAATTTACATCTCACTTCAACATTTCTTCTACAAATGAAAGAAGAGAGAAAATAAATGTGTGGAAGAGCCTCCCAACTAGCCCTTCAATTGCAAAGCCTCACTTTTTAGCTTTGTTACCAGATCTGTCCTTTCTGGGTGTTGGATCCATGGATTGGATCAAGACTCAACTAGGATTAGGTTATGAAACACATGCTCACCATGCAAAAACATAACATGAGCTAGATAAATGAATCTTAAGCAGAATATTGTCTTGAAATGGATCCTAATATTTTTTGACACTGAGTTTAGTCAAAACCACTTTTTTATTGGAAGATTGCCACACTATATTTTGAAACCTCAAACCCCTAAAAGAATTCAGTATATAAGAAGACCATTGCCCCCAATGGGAATACCATTTCAACCATTGTTGAATCCTTTTTTTTTCAATTGCCTCATGTTATCACAATGAGGCTAAGCACCCATATTTAGCATGATAAGGGAATCATTAGCAACAATAAGTTTGGTTACCTTCGGTTAAGAAATCATGAGTGGTGGTATCTATTCCATCATCACCATAATCACGAGTGGGGGTATCTTTTCCATCATCACCACCATAATCATGAGTGTGGGGTATCTCTTTCACTAATGTTTCCCATGATTTGTATCTAGCCCCAACCATTGTTGCGTGCGATGAAGTTGTGTGATAATGCTAAAATAAACTGAACATCTCTTAATATCCTCATTTTATTCATGCCCCAAAATAGTAGTTACCTAAAATCTCACACATGTTTTGACAGCATGCTTCTTGGTTCAGTAGTATTGTACATAAAAATCGATGCTTGTTTTTACTTTGAAATTAAATGCTTAGTCTTAGTTGAAAATATTTTTGTAAGAAAATTCGTTACTCTGAGTATTGTATTTATATTATATTGTTATTATATTATATTATTATTATGGATCTTGGTCAGTAGACCAAGATGATGAAGTGTGATGACCTCCTCTCCTATATGGTTAAGTCAGGTTGTTTCTCAACAGCCTGGACACCCTTTGATAATATCGCCAACACTTAACTTTAAGGAGGAGTAGGAGGACCAAATGATTGCTTCATTTAGCTAGGACCTTCCTATATGGTGATGATGAAAACATTTATTGTATGGAATATCTGGACTATATACCTTGAGAGAGAACACCTTGTTGATTACCTTTGTCCTTATATTCCTCATTATTTAATTATCCTTTAAGATATTTCCATCTTTTATCTCTTTATTTTTGGCGGCTATGCTAGGGCTTCTTGGGTGCCAGGGTTTCATTACAATGTAATTCTTTAGATCCTTATAAAGGTTGGGTTCTTTCTTAAACCATGAAGTGAACCTTAATACTGATCCGTGTGCACTAAAGCTGAGCCAAGAGGCTTAGCTATGGGTTGGACTGTTGATTAAAATTGGACCATGGAATAAACTTGGACTACAAGGCTATCTTGAACTGTGGGCTCAACTGTAGCAAGACTGTTACTGAACAATGTGCTAGAATCATGAATTGCTTTATGGGTCGTGGACTGTGTTTCCACCTTTTCTAAGCATGGGCTAGAACCATGAACTGCTTTGTGGGTTGTGAATGTAAAGTGGACTGTGTGTCCATCTTTGTTGGACACTAAGGCTTGAACCTTGAATGATTTAGGTTGATCGGTGATCCTTGATCAGTGACCGAACCCTACAGACTTGGCTTAAAGCTGACTAAGTGTGAACTAAACCTTGACTATTTGAGGGATGACTTATGTTATAGATCTGAGTGTGAGGGTTGTTTAAAAGACCATGATTGGTATAAGTCTTGAACTATACTGATAAATTTCCCAGATTCTTGGTTGTAACTTCACTGTGAGTTGGACTGTGTATTGGGAAATGACTATGAGTTGATTTGTGTACCCCTCTCTATTGTTCCTTGAATGTGCCAAGGGTTGTAGTGTCCTTTGATTTGGAAAAGATCTATGGGGTTGTTCATATTGCTGGAAGTGGACTAAGTGAGCTAAGTTGAATTATTTTTTCCTTCACTTACTGTCTGCAATCCTAATCCCGGGATGCTTTGTTCTAGCCTTCTGAGAACTTTGCTTACCTTAAACCCTCTCTATCTCAAGGTATGATCTCATTCCTTGTTAACTTGTTTCTTGAAAGACAAGGTATGATCCTAAATGTGTTTGAGTATCGAGAAGTTCTAAACCACTATCTTTTGATACTAAGTTCTGATTATTTTACTATTCTTGAGTTTGCTTTTGTACTATTGTTACTGCGCATATCAAGGATGAAATTTAGCACAAGGATCATGTAAAAGTGCTAAAGTTGAAAGAGATGAAAATTATGTTTAAATTATCTTACTGCTCCATATCTAGCACAACGTTGTAAATTTTACTAAGTTGTTATTGTTGTACTATTATGCATCTTGTTTGACTATTGAAGTTTAAGTAATTGAGTGAATTAATCTGCAAAGTTGTGATTTTGTTGGAAAACCATAACCTAACCTAAATTTCAACAAAATAAAGCTTGCACTATGTTAGTAAAGTTATAAATGTTGCCACATGATTGATAATGTATCCAAATTATGATAGCTTGAGCCATTGACTTTAACATATCAACTATCAAAATAAGCGAATATAGGAATACCTAGAGCAATAATGTTATTAAGAGATAGCAATTCATATCTAATAATGCTTACTATCTCAAGTGAATACCCAAGTAAGATATATCATTTCAAACAACCATGATGAGTATCTTCTCAAAATCACAACACATTGCACTTGAAGGGCCAAGCATAAATACAATGAGACATGTGTGCAATATATCAATGCAAGAGCAGGTGACTTACCATGGTTTGCTTTCAAGTTTACCACAATGGTTTTATGAAGCAATAGGTAACAATGTCATCAACATCAGTCTATGTATGTTTGGTATCATAACTTGGTAAGTAAACTGAGGGTAACCCAAAGCAAGGGAGACAGAAAAACAAAAGGCACGAGAAGTAAAAAAATTACAACAATCCTTAAATTCATTAACCAATGAGAATCAAATAATCATAACCTATTGCAAAAAAATGGATTGATTCCACCCTTTCTAAACACAAATGACCGTCAAACTAAGAAAATTCCCATGGTTCAAGAAGCCAAGAAAAATATCCAAAACTTTCAATGTTCATCAGAGTGAGTATATTAAATATCACTCAAACCCTTTAAAGAATTAAGATTCCAACAACAAGACATTAAATGACCATGGAGTGGCTCAAATAAAATCAAACAATGAAACATTAATATATTTTATTATGGCTCAATACCAAGATGGACATGTGGTTATTCGAAGCCAAATAACACCTCAACCAAATATTGATGTTTCCTACAATCATTATTACAATAATCAAAACTATATAACCTATATTTCCAAAGTCCAATATTTCCAAATATGCCTTAATATCACCCTTCCATCTTCTTGGAGATTTTGGGGTTAAGTGTTTTTTGTCTAAATGGAATTATAAAAGAGAGCAAGTTTAGAAGAAAAGATACATGAGTGTTTTATTAAGCACAAATGAGAAGATGAAAATACTGCAAGAAGGAGATTGAAGAGAACAAGTCACACATGTCAGGTTGTACATGACTACAAAGAAAAAGCTGAACATGTTAGATGGAATTGTACTTTTCTATATCGAGCATCAAAATACCTCATCACCATCGAGCTACTTTTAAATTGTTTTACAACTGTATTGTAATATATCTAGCACTGAGTTGGAAATTTATATTCTGCATTAAGTTATGAGTTTGTAAATTTTTATAAAATTACCCTAAATTTAACAACTTCTTGTATTCAAAGAACAAGAGGCATTCAAGGAAGGTACCCTTATAAAAGACTCACATTATACAATGTAGAAACTATAAGGAAGAAGAGGGATCCAAAGAGAACTAAGGAGGATTTTTTTTAGGTAGCACCCCTCTCCTATGAGTCCATCTCTAGGAGGCTTTTTTATTAGATAATTTAGAACATTAGGGTTTGCTGATTAACACATGGATCAAGAGAAAGAGCCATGAATGATGTTTTTAGTATTGAAAATACAACTACAAGATGTCTCATTTTAATGATTGTAGGTACCACCAAATAGGTACTTGTCGGATCTATCTTCCTCGAGTGAGGAAGATAGAATCGATTTTGGAAGATAGACTACAAGATGACCTTGATTTTCTCTTGGTGCACCTTGACACATTCTTGGAAGATCACATGATCTCGATATAGAAACTTCGTCATGCCAAACACAAATTTCGACAACTTAGCATAAAAAGATTGATTTACAAGTATAGTTAACAAAATATCCAAATGGAGCAGGTGTTCTTCCCATGTCCTACTATAAATCGTAATATCATAAAAAAACAAGGACGTACTTATGGAGATGCTCACTGGACACCTTGTTCATGAAAGATTGGAAGGTTGTCGGAGCATTATTCAAGACAAATGGCATGACTAGAAACTCAAAGCAACCAAAGTGACAATGGAAGGTTGTATTCTATATGTCATCCTCCTTCATTCTAATTAGACGGCATCTCGATTGAAGATCTATCTTGGAGAATTTTTTTTCTCCATGCAACTCATCCACCAGCTCATCAATCCGGGGAATTGGGTACTGGTTCTTTATGGTCTTCATTTTCAAATCCCATTATTCTATGCACATTCTAAGTGTCCCATCCTTCTTCTTCACCATAACCATCGAAGAAGGAAAAGGATGACAACTGGGTCAAATCAGCCCCAAATCTAACAACTCCTTTGTGGTCCTTTCAATTTCATGTTTCAGCCTTTTGGGATGCTTATAGGGTTGAATAATGATAGGAAGTGTACCTACCTCCAATTTTATCACATGCTCAACCCCCCTGTTAGGTGGCCTCCTTGGAGGAAGATCTCCAAAAATTGTCTCATACTTTTTAAGCAAGATCTTGATGTCCTTTAGATGTTGAGAAATGAGGCTATGGATGATCCTTGGGAAACAATGAGACATTCAACAACCCAATCTATGTATTCATGTTTAAAATATCTCTCATGCTATAGGAAGAGACCAACTGCTTTGGGTAAGTGTTCATACCCATCAAAACAACTTTTTTCCCATTGGAACCTTTAAACTTCATTTCCGGGACTTGATAGTTCACAAAATGTTCACCAATGGAAAATAACCATTGGAATCCCAACACTACATTAGTGTCATCCACATTCACCTCACTGAAAATATCATTAACTGTATAGTCCCCAATTGTCACTTGTAGCTTGGGAATCCATTTTGTGCAGTCCATGTAGTGATTCCCAATGGTTATGATAGTAAATACATCAAAGCATTGCATGGGAAGCATTATTTTCTCTATCATTCTAGTATCAATGAAATTATGGATGGCTCCTCCATCCAGAAAAACAATAGCTTTCTTCCCTTGGACTACTCGTTTGAACCGAAGAGTATGAAATCTAGGTACTCCGGACCAAACAACAAATTTTACTGTGTCTAGTTGTGGTTCCTCCTCCTCTTCAGCTGATTCAAAATTTTCTTCTGCTTCTATTGGTTGGTCAACATCCTCTCCTTCATCATCACCTTTAGATAAGACTTTAATATAGTTTGCTTTCCCCTTAGCATATTTATGGCTCGACAGCCATGGATCTTGGCATGAGAAGCACAACTTATTTCTTCTCAATTCATCCTGATTTCTAGATAAGTTATCCCTCTTGAAATTTCCAGTGGGACCCTTTTGGAAAGGTCTCTTATCCTTGAATTTTGAAAGAAAATTACTCTTTGGTGGGAATCTAGTTTTCGGGATAACATATTGAAGATCCTGAGTCTTGTCCATGGAATCTTGCAATGTCGAAGGTTGATGTGCTTTAACCAGACCTTTAAGTGGCTCTTCTAGTCCTTCTCTAAATACAAGAACTAAGAAGGATTCTAACACATCACTCACAATGACAACCACCTTTTGAAATTATGAAATGTAAGCTTATAGTGTTCCTAAATGCTTTAATTGAGCATGATATTTGAATGACATATTAAGATCTCTTCTATCCAATATGTTCACCAATATTTTTGTGAACTCTTCATAAGTGGTCACAGTATCATGTCCCAAAGTTCTCATCACATGAAACCACAGATCACTTGCATCCCATTCCAAGTGTAGTGTGTCCATCCTAATAGAATATCTCTCCACCATAAGATTCAACTAAAAATAAGTGTCAATTTTCTGCATCAAGGAGTTAGCATTGCGTTTTGCAGATCCATCAAAGTAAGGAAGGGATATTTTACCTATGGTTCTCTGTGACTCAAAATTACGAGTAGGAATTTTGGTACCTCCTCTACATTTGACCCTCTCTTGATAGTCATAATAACCTATGAAGGTAAAATGTATTTTAAACTCCTCATTGAAATCCATATATTCAGTGAGCCAAACTTCTAGAGGTGTGATTCCTTCAAATGGTACTTAAGTTTCCTCCACTCTATGCTCCAGAAACTTTGGCATATTAGACCTTGGAATCTCTTTGAATTCAAGTGGCTTATTATGGGCTCCAATCTTAGAGAATATTTTCTCCTTGAATACCTTCTTCTCCTCTTTGTGGGACTCACTACTGTTGACGTCCCCTTCTTTCTTTCCCACTAGCCTAAAACGAATGTGTTTGATCTATGTTTGTACTTGGGTGGATGGATCTGACCTCCTCTTCTCCAACAATGAAAAGATATTCAGGATTTTTATGTCTTGGATTGGGATTTATTTTGGGACTTATCAAGGTAAGTTAAGAGCAGGTTCACATGACCATTCTCTGATATCACTATAATATTCATGATATAAATCAGATCTGAAATATTAACTCTTACTGCTTATCTTATTAAAATTGGAATAAAATTCTACAAGGTGATTAAGCACTTTATTCAACAAGGAAAAACATAAGGAATAATGAAATAAAATGAGATATGCAGAGGGTTAGTGGGAGAAACCAAAAACAAAAGTTTGGAGACTGAAATTTCAGATCCCTAAGCACCTGGATGTTGGTCCCTATTAGGTTTCGAGCATCATCCATGATGAAGTCTACTAGTAGGGTTTTGAGAGTCTCAAGTCAATTCCAAGAAACCAAAGGATAAGGAAAGATTAGGAGGGTTATAGGTATATTTTTAGGAAGATAACATCAATTGATGTAGGTCTAAAACAATTCTGGAATAGTTTGGAGGTGTTTGGGAAAAAATAGGAAAATTAGCCTAGAGATTGCTTGCACATAGGAGGTCTCCCAAACGCTGTACGTTCTCAACTAATTATGATTCTATGAGTTTTTTTTGGGTTTTTGGGTGAGTGTATGACCTACAAAAAACTACAAAATGAAATTTGGGCACATAGAACATTCATGGCATTGGAAAAAGTAAAACTAGTCAAATTTGACTAGATAAAGAGCATAGGTAAGCAAACAAAGGTGAAATTTAATTCTGTAACTTATCATATATGCAAATAATTATTATCATAGGTTTATCAGACTCTAGTGAGAAACATTACTGTTAGTGCATAAAAATTTACAAAAACTCATTAAACGAGCATTGGAATGCTTCTCTCACTGAAGACTTGGCATTTCGACCTCATTGAGAAGAAAAATTGTCATGTATCAGAGATCATAATCATGAGAAGAATAGGAGAAGCTCATAAATAGTTTGGAGGAGATGATCTCATTAATGGTTCCCACTACCAAGGATTAGAGGCTTGAAACCAATGCCCGACACTAATCTTACATTCCTGAAAGCATAAGTGAAGTATCCTTCACTGGAGATCGATTTCCAAGGATGAATGGATGATCTATGAGCTTGATATTGGTCTTTAATGGCTACTCATTGGCTCTCTGTGGCTGCATTGAAGAATAGAATGGGAGAGAGAAGATAACGAGGAAACCTTGGGGCACATCACCCAAGGTAGCTGAGGCACATCACTTAGACAAGGAAGCTATGCTTCACTCAACATCAAAAAAATAATGATCAAGAGTTGTTCAAATGAGTTAAAATCATTTTTTTATATACTGAGTGACTTGTTGAGAAAGTTATCCACTTGCAAACCCTAACCTTAACCCATGAATGCGCCTTCCTTGAGGAGATTAACAAGTCTGATCTTTTTGTAATGTTTCCTTTCTTAGCATCCTTCATGCATCCTTTAATCAAATTGCAAACTGCACCCTTCTTGACCAAAAGTTGTCTGCTTTATGAATCACTATTTTTTCTGCACTTTCCTGCTTTTTAAACTGTCTCGCATTTCCCTGCTTTTGATAGTTGCTATCTTTTTTATGATAGATTGCTTTTTCCAGCTTTTGTATTATTGCCATTTTTTATCCTAAGCAAGTTGGCTTGCTTAGTGTGCCCTCTTGTCTTCTAGAACACTTACAACTCATTTCCAAATTAATTATTTTCACTAATAATTAATTACATAAAAAACCAGAATTGGAATTTTATTCTAATACATGCATCAATAGTATTAATTTATCAAATTTTTTTAGGAATAATTGATTTAATTCATTTTTTAAAACCCTTAGGCACTGACAAGGTCAACACTTTAATGTTCTTCAAGGAAGGGACTTGACATACATTTTTAATAACCTTGTTAGAGGTAATGCTATTTGATCATAGTTATCAACAAACTTGTGGTAGTAGCGTATCAATCCTAAGAATCCTCAAATATTTTCAAGGATTTAGGGATTGGACATTCCATGATAGCTTCAATTTTTTTGGGTTCCACTTTGACACCTTCATGAGTTACATTTTGACCAAATATATCACTTGCTGAACCCAAAAGGCACACTTTGATGGTTTTGGCATAGAGTGGTTCTCCTCTAATAGTTTTATGACCTTGTCAACACGTTGTAATTCTCTTCCAATATTTTCTATAGATTAATATATCATCAAAAATACGAACACAAATTTTTAGAGGAATGGTTTTAAAATAGAATTCATTAATCTTTTAAATGCAGAGGGTGCATAAATGGTAAGGCTAAATGACATCACCATAAATTCATAATGACGTTCATGTGTTCTAAAGGACGTTTTCAAAATGTATTCTTTCCCCATTCTAATTTAACGATATTCATAATGGAGATATAACTTGGTAAATAAAATTTCTATGCAAAATACATCTAATATTTCATTAATGATGGGGATAGGAAACTTATCTTCAATAGTCATGTTGCTAAGATTTCTATAATCTAAACATATACGCCATGAACGTTCCTTTTTGTGAACTATCATCATTGGTGCAAATAAAGAACTTTGGCTAGGTTGGATGATGCTTATGTATAATATTTCTTGAACCATATTCTCAATCTCACTCTGTTGTGCATATGGGTAGTTGTAGGTTCTGATGTTAGGTGGTACAATTCTAGTTGCAAGTGAATCATATTTTCATGATCTCAAACAAGTGAAATAAATTTAGGCATATATCCAAATATCTTGAGATATCCACTCGAATAGATGTTATAGATGCTTGAACATCTAGCGAGCATAGTTGTGCAACTACACCATGGAATCCCTATTTTAGAAAATTTGTCACGTTGTTAGAAATTATCACTTTAGAGGGTTTCCATGGAATACCCGTGAGCTCAATTTCCTTGTCTTTTATTGACAATATCATGAAAAAGTTCAATTTTCTTGACAAAGTGATGACGAATAGTAATCTCTTAGATTAGGAAAATTTTCCTCTTCATGATTAAGTCAGAAGGTGAATGGGAGGTCACTAAGATCACCATATCCTGAGCATAAGGCCTCTCTACAAACAAAATTGGGTGGAGAATATCATATATGAATACAAATATATCTTCACCTCACCTAAAGGGGTGCCTCTACATTGCTTGGTTAAATGTTTACTTGATTTGATACCTAGTGATCCTTAACCTAATGACCTAATATACAAAATGCTCTCTTTTGGGGAATGAATAAATAAACTATTGATTCAAGGTATCATCCAAAAGGGCCACATTTGAATGATATATTCACCTTACGGGAGCAAAATTTTGTTGGTATAGAAGAATGATGGGATATGGTGACTCTATATTGATTATAAATCCCTAAACAAAATCAGAATCAAGAATTGATACCCAATCCACTTGATTGATGATCTTCTTGATCAACTTAAGGGTCATAAGTTCTTTAGTAAAAATGATATAAAGTTAGTCTACCACCAAGTTTGATAAACAAAACTAATGTATGGAAGACAACCTTCTAAGTCCCTTAGAAGTCACTTCTAAGCTCTTGTTTGAGCATGTTTGGGTTTTCATGGAGCATTATTCCATATAGGGACAATAGGTTCCTTAGCACCTTTTGGTTTAGCCTATGATCTTTGATGGACACCAATATGACCAAATCAACTTATACCTTCCACCCAAATACAAATGAAAAAACATAGGTGGTCAACATGAGGATGATTGTGAATATCCTATGAATGTACAACCCTAAATATCCACATACATGGCATGATATTCCTCCATATGTTCAACATAGATATTATAGATCCCTCAACATCTCTATTGGCCATAAAAAAAATTTAGGAGTGCTTTTGGTTCTAGATATTTTCTCCCACTGATGTAGCTCTACCATAACATCTGGATCGAAATAATCCTCCAATGCTTAGATTGAGGTAGATAGAGAAACCAAGTTTATTGAATTTATCCAACACATCCAACTATAGGTTCATAATATCCTACAAAAATCCAATGCCAAGACAAACAATGATATGACCAACATTGGGTTTCACACAAGTTTTAGGTTGGTGATAATGTATGGTGGCATTTATAAAAAGAAAGCCTTTTGGGAACTCACATGAAGCTTATAGCACTCAAATATGGGCCTTAAACTATCACAAAGGTCGTGGGTGAGAATGATTTCAAATTGAGTATTCCCCCTCTCCTTAAATTACACCCTCTATTTAGTGTGGATATGTTTCAACCATATTTTGCACCTCTATCAAGGACACCTCAAAGATGGTTGAGCACTTGGTCCTTATAGAAATCATCATGATTCCATTTTGAAATATATATTAGACAAAATCATGGAAACCTATATGTGTGAAGCCAATTATCAAAACATACAACTCTATTGGGTTGTTAAAGCATGAAAACTTCTTCACCAAGGAATGTGGCTCACTAGGAGTTAAATTCATTAGCATATGATTAGGAAAATAGGATGGTAATGGGGCGTTTCCAAGCGGTAAGGAAACATGTTTTGATCTTGTTATTCGGAGGTTCGAATCCTTCCACCCCAGACTTATTTCATCCTGTTTTCCCTTCCCTTCCTCTTCCATTTCTTCTTTCTTCTTTCGCAAAAGGGTAAATCTAATGAAATTTCATTCAACATAATTTTTCCCATCTAATGGACTAACTTGACGTAATGGGAACCATTGCTTGTTAATGGAGAATGACTAATCTAGGTGGATATCCATGACAACCCATCTCTTCCACTTACTCATAACTCTTCTCTATCTTAAAAGTTTTTTTACAATTCTCATGTCTTGAACTTCTTAAACATTTTTTAGGGTTTATAAAGGCTTGCGTGATACTTAGTTGAAAGTTTTCTTCTCAATATCATCTTTCCAATGGCATATCATGCGCCGCAAAAGTGGTATGGAGTACATGGGTTTTCATCTTAAACTTAATGACTACAAAGTCAATGATTATATGCGTCTTTATGAAAATTTATGGCAAAAAAGAAGAAGAAGTCGTTGTTGATTATTGGTACATCAAATAGCTAATGGCTATAGATTGGAGATAGAATGACACTCATACAAATGTGTTACCTTTTTTTCACATGAAAACATGCACAGAAAACCGAGCAATACTTCCCCACATTAGTGGATGGTAGAGATGGTAAACTGTCGACCATCCTAGCAGAAAGCCTAACCCCAAAGGACTCAAGGCTTGAACCCGTGACCTCTCCCTGAACCGAGAGAGTATACACACGTCTTACCAATTAGGCTAACCCTTGGGGCTAGAATGTGTTACCTATATATATTGAATGCCATTGGTCCAAGTCCCCAATACCATTTTCAACAAATTCGCCAAGGAATTCTTTAAATACATGTGCTCTTGGGAAAAGGAGAAATCAAACATTGCCTAACAAATAAGCAAAAGTTAACTAAACCTATATCAACAAGGGGTTGGGGTTTGAAGTATCTCAAACTTTGTTCCCAAGCATTAACTCCAAAAGTTGTATGGAGAGTAATATCATAAGAAGGTCCCTTTAGTATGGAGAATAACATCATAAGGTCTATGGAGAAAAAGTACATATATACAAACATTATTTTTTAGGAATGTATAGATAGCCAATAAAACAAAGAAAGCAAGGCCATGCTGTTTGGAAGGCCTTTATAGAATCCTACCATCTCAATGGAGATCATCACCTAGTTTAGGTTGGATGATAGGTGATTGGAAAAGGTGGCAGTGGGAATAGATATATAAACGATAAGTTGTTTTATTGACGGTAAAATTCAAGCTCGACTTATAACGTTTCTCCTTCTATAATATTTAGATCCAGATCCAAAGATTTAAATGTGATTAAATCCTCCACAAATCTCTCTTACGAGTCGCGTCACTTCACAAATCGTTGATGCTATGGCATATATCCATGATCAAATTCATTGCAACAAAGCACAGCAAGTTCGAGATCGAACCAAGAGGAAGGAATTCCTTAACCCCAGCTCGCTCCCGCTTATTATTGTCAAATTTCCCCATTTCTTGCAGTAAGAAATCCATGTCCGGATCAACTGACATCCCCGATTCCGTATCGCCATTAGAAGTCCTTGAAAGCTCTTATGTGAGAGCTGTGGAAAGCATGAAAAACGAAGATACAACTCATCTGCGATCATGCATTCCCCGTCCTGCAGGTATATGTATACTTCACTCGCTTTTATTTTCATTTTAACGGGAATGTCAAAATTTTTGGCGCAGTGGAATTCATGGAACAAGGTTTTGGCAGGCGAAAAACCAAAGGTGAAAAAGAAGGTAAGTTTCGCCCCTGATGTGGTAGATCGCGGCACCAACAAAGAAGAATACTATCGGAGCCAGGTTAAAGCTATGGCCGCCCGATATGAGTTTCTTGAGAAGGAAATTTCTTCTGAAGGAGAAAGAAAAGAAAATGAGAACACCGCCAATTCCAGTAGGGAAAAGCCTGTGAAATCCATGGCCGGATCGAGTGACACGGCCGTTCCGGCATCGCCACTAGAATTCGCTAAAAATTCGTCCACGAGAGCTGTGGAAAGCATGAAACTGCCATCTTGCATTGCCCGTCCTGCAGGTATATGTATACTTCACTCGCTTGTATTTTCATTTTACTGTGAATGTGAAAATCTCTGGTGCAGCGGAATTCATGGAACAAGGTTTTGGCAGGCGACAAACAAAAGGTGAAAAAGAAGGTAAGTTTCGCCCCTGATGTTGTAGATCGCGGCACCAACAAAGAAGAATACTATCGGAGCCAGGTTAAAGCTATGGCCGCCCGATATGAATTGCTTGGGCAGGAGATTTCTTCTTATGAAGAAAGAAAAGAAAAAGACAACATCACCAATTCCGGATGTGGTAAGCCTGTAAAATCCAGGGCCGGATCGAATGACACGGCCGTTCCCGAATCGCCATTAAAATTCTCTGAAAAGCCGTCCGTGAGAACTGTGAAAAGCGTGGAAAAGGAAGAAACAGCTCACCTGCAATCATGCATTGCACGTCCTT
The DNA here is from genome assembly GCA_001517045.1 of Pseudotsuga menziesii. Classification (NCBI taxonomy): domain Eukaryota; kingdom Viridiplantae; phylum Streptophyta; class Pinopsida; order Pinales; family Pinaceae; genus Pseudotsuga; species Pseudotsuga menziesii. The sequence continues at coordinate 203,840 of LPNX010959108.1, forward strand.
CAGGTATATGTATACTTCACTCGCTTGTATTTTCATTTTAACGTGAAAGTGAAAATATCTAGCGCAGTGGAATTCAAAGTACAATGTTTTGGCAGGCGACAAACCAAAGGTGAAAAAGAGGGTAAGTTTCGCCCCTGATGTGGTAGATCGCGGCACCAACAAAGAAGAATACTATCAGAGCCAGGTTAAAGCTATGGCCGCCAGATATGAGTTACTTGAGAAGGAGATTTCTTCTTCTGAACAAAGAAAAGAAAAAGACAACATCACCAATTTCAGTAGTGAAAAACCTGTGAAATCCAGGGCCGGATCGAGTGACACGGCCGTTCCCGTATCGCCATTAGAATTCGCAGAAAATTCGTCGATGAGAACTGTGGAAAGCGTGAAAAAGGAAGAAACAGCTCACCTGCAATCATGCATTGCCCGTCCTGCAGGTATATGTATACTTAACTCGCTTGTATTTTCATTTTAACGTGAATGTGAAAATATCTGGTGCAGTGGAATTCACAGTACAAAGTTTTGGCAGGCGACAAACCAAAGGTGAAAAAGAAAGTAACTTTCGCCCCTGATATGGTAGATCGCGGCAGCAATAAAGAAGAATACTATCAAAGCCAGGTGAAAGCTATGGCCGCCCGATATGGGTTGCATGAGCAGGAAATTTCTTCTTATGAAAAAGGAAAAGAAAAAGGCAACATCATCAATTCCAGTTGTGAAAAGCTTGTGAAATCCATGTCCGGATCGAGTAACACGGCCGTTGCTGTAACGCCATTAGAATTCGCTGAATGTTCATCCAAGATAGCTGTAGAAAGTATGGAAAAAGAAGATAAAACTCACCTGCCATCATGCATTGCCCGGCCTGCAGGTATATCTATACTTCACTCGCTTATATTTTCATTTTAACCTGAATGTGAAATTTTTTGATGAAGTAGAATTCATGGTACAAAATTTTGGCAGGCGACAAACCAAAAGTTAAAAAGAAGGTAAGTTTCGCGCTTGATGTGGTAGATCGCGGTAGCAACAAAGAAGAATACTTTAAGAGGCAGGTTGAAGCTATGGCCGCCCGATATGAGTTGCTTGAGAAGGTGATTTCTTCTTCTGAAGAAAGAAAAGAAAAAGACAACATCACCAAATCCAGTAATGAAAAGCCTGTGAAATCCATGGCCGGATCGAGTGACACCGTGGACGTTCTCGTATCGCCATTAGAATTCGCTGAAAATTCGTCCGTGAAAGCTGTGGAAAGAATGAAAAAGGAAAATACAACTGATCACGTGCGATCATTCATTGCCCGTCCTGCAGGTATATCTATGCTTCATTCGCTTGTATTTGAATGTGAAAATTTCTGGCGCAGTGGAATTCATGGTACAAGGTTTTGGCAGGCGACAAAAGAAAGGCGAAAAGGAGGATTAGTTTCTGCGCTGATGTGGTAAATCCCGACCCCAACAGCGAAGAATACTTGCAGAGGCACAAAAAACAAAGAAAGCTTAAAGGTATGGCGACCAGAAATGAGTTTGTTGAGAAGGAGATTTCTTCGTCTGCGGAGATTTCTTCTTCTAAAGAAAGAAAAGAAAAAGACAACATCACCATTTGCAGTAGTGAAAAGCCTGTGAAATCCATGGCCGGGTCGACTGACACTACCGTTCTCATATCGCCATCAGAATTCGCTGTAAATTCGTACCTGAGAGCTGTGGAAAGAATGAAAAAGGAAGATGCAAATCGTCAACGAAATAAGTTGCTTGAGGAGGACATTTCTTCCGAAGAAGAAAGAAAGAAAAAGACATCACGATAACCTATTCCAATGATGAAAAGCCTGTGAAAATTCCAGGTTGTCGCGACCGAGGGTTTTATATTTTATTAGAAACAAAAACTATCTAATAAAATATATAATGTTTTACTTTTAATTATTTATAAAAATAAAACTAATTTATCTGATATTTTTCATTAATTATATTTGAACAAAATTGTCACTAACTTGTGTATATATTTTTTTAAACTCCACCACCATTATATATTCATACATTTATGGATTGAAGTGAGTTTGAAGTCAACATTTGATTTAAGTTACCTATGGATTGAAGTCAGCTTTGAATTGAATTTAACCTTTTTAAAAGTTAACTATGGATTGAAGTCAACCTTGTATTATAGTGAACTTTCTATTGAAGTCAACTTTAAATTGAAGTTAACCATGGATTGAAGTCAACCTTGAATTCATTCTTGTATTGACTACACCCATGGGTTAAAGTAAACATTTAACTGAACACACCCAATATGGGTTGAAGTCAACTATGGATTGAAGACAACCTTGCATTTAATGCAAGCTTGCTTAAAAGTCAACTATGGAATGAAGTCAATATTGCTTAAAATTAAACTATGAATTGAAGTCACCATTTTATTAAAGTAAACCATGAATTATTGTGCACACTGAGGTTTTCTATGCTCCGGATCTAAACCCCCCGACTCCGCTAGATCAGGCTTGTTATAGTAATCTAGAACTACAGGAGGTGGGGTGGCTTGGAACCCTACCAACTCACTCAAAGTAGCTTTTTACCAAGTTTCCAGATAGGGAGGATGATTTCAGTTTTGAAGGGTTCATTGCATCTTTTCTGCAACTCGGAGATTTCAATGGAACCTCGCTTATGTCGGGGTCAGAACACGGTAGTAAGGACTCCAGGGAGGGCTCTCTAGATGGTGGCATCATGGGCAAGATAAACCTAAATAGGAAGCGTAAAATAAATGTCTTACCCATTACGAACCAAAAGCCAACGCTCTTTCCAAGGGGTGGTTTGGGTTCAAATTTAACTTGCAAAGGAGGATGCATAAAATTTTTTGAATCAAAATTGGAAGTTTGGAACGGTGCCTATAATGCTCAAGAAGTGGACACCTTTATTTGAAGAGGATAGTATAATATTGGATACAATCCTGATGTGGGTTCGTTTCCACAGGACAACCTTTGAACACCACAGGAGAATGAGCTACCACCAACACAGAGATTGGACCAGATCCTCCTATCCAGCAAGCCTACCGACCTCTTTCGGGTATGTTTCCAGTCACTTCATTAAATCAACATTTGAGTGACTTGCATCTAAATGATTTAAATCCATCTATGTCAGAACTCTCTTCGATTGTCTGCCCTCTCCCCTCACAAGGGGTCACATCTCCTCCTCCACCTCCACTATCGATGGCATTGCCTCCCTCTCTACCCTTTTCCCGTCTTCAGCCTGCCTCTCTAGATTCAACCTCCACCTCCTCTACTATCCGTTTCCATCTCAGAACAAGGGACATACCTGCTCTAACTTTTCCTTCAACTTATTTCCTCGGTTTAGGTGCAAACCCTACCCTATCAACAAACGGACAGGGGCGGGGGATACCTTCACAATTCTCCTTCACTCAACAAAAATCATTTCCTGATCAAGTGAACGACAAACAAAAAACACTCTTTGGGGCACTTAGAGCATTGCAGGCCCCTAAATGGGTTCCTAAATGAAAATTTTCTCACTCAACTGTAGGGGTCTAACAAGTACCTGGAAAAAAATTTCCCTAAAGACGATGCTCTCGCTACAAAAACCGGATGTAATCCTCCTCCGGGAAACGTTAGGGACGGAACATGAAGTCTTGGACAAGGTAAAGACTTCCAAGTTGCATATTCTGAGAAGAGATTTTGAATCTCCGACAATGAAAGAAATAGATCCAGTAGACTCATTCTACATTAGAGTTGTTGGCCTGATAAATAAACTGGAATATCATGGAAAAAAGATAGAAGACAAAAGGGTTGTTGAAAAAATTCTTAGAAGTCTTCCTCCAAGATTTGAATCCTTGATTGTGACCTTGGAAGAAAACAAAGGCATGTCAGTGTTTACCATTAATGAGTTGCAAGCTTCACTCGTCAATCATGAACACATAATCAATATATCAAATACATCATTGGAAGGTGCATTTGCAGCACATTCATCCATAAGCCATGGTAGAGGCAGGGGAAGAAACAATTCTAGAGGAAGATAAAGAAGTTATCCAGAGGAGGACGCGACAACAGTCCCATGAATGTCATTGTTAGAGGATAGAATTAGAACCCAAGTCATCCAAGTGGTCACAAGTTTGATAAATAAAAAATTCAATGTCATTATTGTAAGAAATTTGGTCATTATGCATATGAATGCAGGAAGAAGTAGTATGATCAAGGAAAGCAAAGTCAGAACTAGTCGATGAACACCAGCACTTCGTCGAGTGCAATGTTTATGGAATGTGAATCCCCAATTGAATGCAATACCATCCAAGAAATACCATGCAACATATGGTATTTAGATTCAGGTTGCAACAATCATATGACTCGTAATTTAAATTTGTTTTTCACTTTAGATAATTTAGTTCTAACTGATGTTACACTTGGAAATAATGTCCAAGTCACTGTTTTGGGAAAAGGTATTGTTGGTATTATAACCACATAAGGGAAGCGTAAAATTATGCCTGATGTCTATCATGTCGAAGGTCTGAAACACAATTTGTTGAGTATTGGACAACTGATATAGAAAGGTTACATAGTCTACATGGAGGACAATCACTGTGTGTACATAGTCTACATGGAGGACAACCATTGTGTGTTTAAAGACATAGGTTCAAGCAACCAGTTGATAGCAAAAGTGTCAATGAAAAGAAATCACTTGTTTCCATTGAGGATAGTTCTAGACAGGAAAGAAAATACAAATACAATAGATGCATTCAAGGTAGAACAGACATGCATAGTGACAAGAAAGATAATAACAACATTGAAATTCAAGAATCGTTTCAAACAAAAGTTCAGGATGATTCCTGGTTGTGGCATTTTGGAATTGGACATCTAGATTTTGGTGGGATGAAGTCACTGCACACGAAGAATATGGTTAAAGGATTGCCGTTGATCGACAAACTAGAGAGAGTTTGTGAAGGATGCATTTTTGGTAAGCAGCCTAGAGAAAGTTTTCCAATCGAAAAGTCATACAGAACATGCTCACCACGTGAGATCGTGCACTTTGATATTTGTGGCCCAATGCAGATATCATCCATACGAGGCTGCAATTATTTTGTTACTTTTATTGATGACTACTCAAGAAAAACATGGGTATATTTTATGAAACATAAATATAATGCATTTAGTGGACACCGCATCAAAATCCTAAGGACACACATAGGTGGTGAATATGTCTCAAATGATTTTCTAAAATTTGGCAAAAACCATGGCATAGAGAAGCAATTCACTGCACGGTATACACCTCAGCAGAACAGTGTCATAGAGAGAAAGAACAGAATCATTATGGAGATGGCGCACAACATGATGTCAACCAAGAATTTTCCAAATGAATATTGGGCTGCAGCAGTCGCAAATTCTGTATATATTATGAACCGGTGTCCAACAAAGAGCGTGAATAACAAGGTTCTTCAAGAAGCATGGACTTGTATGAATCATAGTGTTTCTCATTTAAAAGTTTTTGGTGGTGTCACATATGGTCATGTGCCAGATGAGATGAGAAAGAAACTAGATAAGAAGGGACATATATGTATTTTTGTTGGTTACTCTGAAGACACAAAAGCATACAAGTTGTATGACCCTATCGCAAGGAAAGTAATCATTAGTCACGATGTTCAATTCATTGAGAATGAATCATGGGATGGAATCGTCGAAAATGAATCATGGGATGGAATCATCGAGCATGATGACATGGTAGAGGAAGTGGTTCAAACACCACATGTAAGTCAAAATGTTGTAGCACCATCAACTCCCATGACACTGTGACATGGTTCAACACAAGGAATGTCGACACAATTCGCACCTTAAGCTACACCGAAAAGCACACCAAGAGGACAATAGACTCCATCAAGCAGTTCATCGAGGTCAACATTAGAAAATACAGTGAAGACAAGAAGTCTGCGTGAAATATATGAAGCTGGTACACCAAATTCATTCTCTCTCTTTGGATTATTTTCTCAAATAGATGATCCGCTAACATTTTAGGAAGTTGTCGAAGAAGAAGTATGGGAACATGCCATAGATGAAGAAATAAAATGCATTGAGAAGAATCAAACATGGGAGTTGGTAGATGTACCAAAATATAAATATGTAATTAGCGTCAAATGGGTTTGCAAGATCAAGCAATATGTTGATGGGAATGTGCAGAAGCACAAGGAAAGAATGGTCACAATAGGATTCACACAACAGCCCGGTATAGACTTCAATGAAACTTTTGCACCGGTCGCATGCATGGATATAGTCAGAATAGAGTTGGCCATCACTACATAAAACAAATGGCATGCTTATCAAATGGATGTTAAATTGACATTCTTGAATCACTATTTGGAGGAGGAAGTATATGTGAAACAACAACAAGGTTATGAGGTTCCATGTCAAGAGCACAAAGTGTATAGATTGAGAAAGGTGCTCTATGGTTTAAGGCAAGCTTCGAGATCTTGGTACAGTTGCATTGATTCCTATCTCACCGAAAATGGATTTCACAGAAGTGAAGGTGAACCGACACTGTACACCAAAGTTAATGAGCAAGGTAACATGTTAATTGGTTGTCTGTATGTAGATGATTTAATATTTACTAGATATTTTTGCATAAAAGAATTTATAATAATCATGGAAAGCGAATTTGAAATGATTGATTTGGGGCTTATGAAGTTTTTTTTGGGCATTGAATTCCAATAGTCTAAAAGTGGTATTTTTATATCATAGTCAAAGAATGCAAGTGCAGTTTTAAAAAGATTCAATATGTATAATTGCAATACAACCCCAACACCAGTAATAATAGGTTTAAAATTGAGCAAGGATGATAATGGATCAACTATAGGTCCTATGTTGTTTAAAAGGCTTGTTGGAACCAGTATGTATTTAACAATGACAAGACCAGACATCATGTGTGAAGTAAGTGTGATCTCAAGATTCATGGAGTCACCAAAAGAATCTCATTGGCAAGTAGGTAAAATAATTCCAAGGTTTGTAAGTGGCACAAAGGACCTTGGCATAATGTATTCAACTTTAGAAATTTTTTAACTCATCCAATATATTGACAGTGACAATGGAGGCAACGTGGATGATAGGAAGAGCACATATGGGTACACATTTCGTTTTGGTATAGGTGTTGTGTCGTGGGATTCAAAGAGACAACCAATAGTAACTCTGTCTTCAGCAGAAGCAGAGTATGTTGCAGCTACAAGCATTGCATGTCAAGCTGAAAAAGATCTATCGCAAAACTAGCAAGAACTAACAACCATTTTCTGCGACAACAATTCATCCATTGCATTGTCAAAGAACCATGTGTTCCACAAGAGAACCAAGCACATCGAGACAAGGTATCATTTCCATGGGGGATTCGCTGAAGGACAATACCCATATCACGTCCGTTCATATTAGGGGTTAATTAATTATAAAAAAAACAAAAATTATATTGGGGACATATTAAGGGGAGAGGGGGCTATTATATGTGCTTAAAAAATATGCAAGATATCGGGGGTTTTATTATCAAACAAAATGGAGAAGCGACCCGAAAAACAAGAGTGGGTTAGCATTGAAAGAGATCGACGGTAGTTGTAGAGGGGATGGGGAGCATTGGGGTTTTGAGTCACGCGTGACATCTAGCTACAGAGGGTCATATCTGAATCCATAATCCATCAGATGCGTTGGAAATATTGAACCAACCCTTACCATTTCTCTCTTTTTGTTGATCCAACACTAGCAACAGATCCAGTGAAGGAAAGATCATGGAGTTAAGGAAGGGAAGCTCGCTTGGTGGATGCTGAGAGCATTAATTTGTATTACCTTTCTTCCTGCTACTGGATTCATTAAAGTGCAACAGGAAGAAAGGAAGGAAAAACCCGTATCGAAAGGAAGAAGAGAATCTACACTACTTCCTTAGAGAAAGCCTTTGTTAATGCTCGTACATGGTAAAGCAATGAAGTGAACGACCATCCTACCATACTATAGTTACTACATTTGTTGGTATTTGACTGAGCGATCTTTCTTATTCCATTTAATAAGTGGGAACTTGGGTGCAACTTTGTTGTTTCCGGCAGCTGACTCCTCGATATATAGTTAAGATCCTCCATTTATAGGTCTATATGATGTAGTTATAAAGCTCACGTTTCTCCTGGATGAAGCAAAGAAAGATAGGTGAGGAGTGGACAAATTATCAGTAATAAACACAAAGGTCGCATAATAGCCATCATCCCATCTCGTAACATCAAAGTCATACGTACAAATCTTATCCGTAGAGGCAAGTGCAGGTGATCTTATTTTTACCCAAAAGAAACACCGAGAGAAAATGCAGGGGCAAGGGTGGGAAGAGCATCACCTGCAGAGATAGAGGCAACTGATTTTGTGAAAGCAACAGTAAAAAATATCGTTGATGACCCCTTAGAATAAGGAATAGAAAAGGAGTCTGGCTCATTCATCAGGTGTGTTTAAGGGTTTAGATTATGTTTCCTATAGTCATTGAAATCCAATGTCACAATATTCTTATCATATGCATTTTACAGTTTGGAAACATGCCTTTCATTTTATCTAATAATTCTATACTTGTAAGTCAGCATCATCCATACTGTATATCACTACAGACTGATGTTATTTCATCACTTCCATTTTTGTAGATATTACACTTGGAGGAATCTCTGTCCCAGCTGAAAGTTATTCATGTTGCTGGAACGAAAGGAAAGGTAATCATGTTTATCATTAGTTGTTTCCACTCTTCAATTGCAACGAACAAAGAACATAGTTATCCATATAGGGTTACATTCAAAGTTTGTTTATCTTGCTTTACAGCAAAGGCCTTGCTTTAGATATTTTTATCTTGTGTAGTACAATGCATTCAATATAAGTTACACATCGTCTGTTTAATCTCATCCTAATCTCATTACCGAATATTTCATATCAGTTGTCCAGGAGTCTAGCATTGACCAAGCCCCCCTTTATGTAGTAGTGTTTCTTTCCTTTTTCATTACCGAATCCTTCATAGCATTCAAAATTGCACTTAACTTATAAATCCCTAATTACAAGTGAAACCATAGAGGTAACTTATGTTGATATTGCAACATCATGAGTCATTCTCCAGTCTTGTGAGTAATATCAAGACAGTAGACTTGTGTAGTCCTACAAAGATCCTCATATGATTGAGGTGGTGATGTTGTAAAGTCTTGTGAGTAATATCAAGACAATAGACTTGTGTAGTCCTACAAATATCCTCATATGATTGAGGTGGTGATGTTGTAAAGTCTTGTGAGTAATGTCAAGATAGTAGACTTGTGTAGTCCTATGAATATCATCATATGATTGAGGTGGATAGTAGAATTATGTAGTCCTACAAATATCCTCTTATGATTGAGGTGGACAGTAACCTTGCGTAATCCTACAAGTATCCTCATATGATTGAGGTGGACAGTAGAATTGTGTATTCCTACAAGTATCCTCATATGATTGAGGTGGTGATGCAGTAGACTTGTGTAGTCCTACAAATATCCTCATATGATTGAGGTGGTGATGCAATAAAGCTTGTGAGTAATATCAAGCTGAGTCTTGTGAGTAATATCATGACAGTAGACTTGTGAGTAATGTCAAGTTCTAAAAATATCCTCATGTTGTGAGGTGGTGTGCTTTACTATGTAAAGTATATATACTATGTGGTGTATGGCTAGTCATGGTCAACATGTGCTAGAAGTCTCCTTTAGGGATTAGCTACCCTTGGAGTAATTTACTTTAGCATGTGACTATATGAACCAGGGAAATACATATGATCATAGGTTTGGAAACGATCTTATGAGTATGATAGGATAAAGATGATTATTTAATGAAAACACATATGGACCATTCAGAGATATTTAATATAAGCACAAATATAGAGAGAGAATTCGAATTGCATATGTTGCCACCAAGTAAACTCGAATTGATTAGATATTAGTTGAGTATTAGTTATGGTAAACAAGTTCAATTAATTAAGGAATCAACTCCTTAATTTATGCAAGTGATTGTTGGAAGTAAACACTGATGGAGAAGCACTAGTTCTGTTCGGTTACATTCAGTTATTGTTTAGTTACATTCAGTTCGGTTACATTTAGTTACATTCAGTTCAGTTCAGTTACATTCAATCAAGTTCAGTAACATTCAACTATGTTTAGTTACATTCAGTTCAATTACACTTAGTTGTATGCAGTTACACTCAGTTCCATTCAGTTGCATGTAGTTCCAATTAATTTAGCTCAGTTAACAACTCAATTAGAGTTAGTTAATTAATGGAAGGCTCATATCTTCTTGTGGGAGATAATTATGGAGTGCCAATTTGGCACCAGATCATGGGGGCGCATGATTGAATATGGATCAATGTTCAAAGTGTTAACAAGTTGCTGATACATGAAACCATTCTATTTTTGTTGTAAAACCTAATTTGAATTGTTATTAAAGTGCTATACACTTGGAAAGTTAGATACAATGTTCCATTCGATCTCCTCTCTCTGGTGCTCTCGATGAAAGCAATATGCTATTGTGTTGTAATCATTCTCTGCTACTAATCTAGCATACTCTAAGATCGTTTGTTGCATTTTTTATCCTTTGAATCAGTAGAGGGTTTTCCCAGGATATATCTTGTGTTATATGGTTTGATTTATGTCTTTGGATTATTGATGAGGTTTATATGCACTGTTATTATGGGTTAAATTTTTAAGTTCAAGTTTCTTCATATTTTGCTCAATCACTAACATGGTATCAGAGAAAGGGTGTGCAAGAGCTTAGTTTGCACTAGCAACTAGTGCCTATGTGATCTTGAGAAGCATTGAGGAAAGAGCTTGGAGCCATGACATCGATCTCTATCCAACTGGAAGACCAATTTGAAGACACTTCCAAATTGAAGGAAAGAGTGTGAATCATTCTTGAGGATAATTTACTTGACCTCAGTGAGTAAGGACTCTTTATGCAGGGCGAATTAAAGAGTAAATCAAGATGCACAATTTCCATCACTTTTTTGGAAACAAATTTCATGGAGACGTTTTGATCAATCTGTGAGGAATCTGACAAAACGGTTGAAAGCGCACTTCCGAAATTGGCCTATTTAGCTTACCCGTGAGAATATTTCAAAAATATGCAATAGTTTGAGAGATACGATTAGGTATTTGAAGATGAAATTCTCAAAATTTGTGTTATGACCGTTTCCCCAAAATGGAACAATTGATGGGACAACCCCAAGAGATGTAAGTTGTATATTATCATTATTCGATGGATCTTGTGTATAATGAGAGCCTCATAGAGTTGAGATTTCATCCAAAGAAGAGGATGATCGTTGGAAGAAGTTTTTCTTTGGAATAAGTTTTTCTTTGGAATAAGTTTTTCTTTGAAAGAAGAACATTCGCTTTAGGTTGCATGGGATCCAGTTTCTCCATGCAGAGATTCACTACCTCCTGCATGCACTCAAATTTGCAAAGAGATCAATATCGAGGGACTACAATAATGTCCGCAAGGAAGCCGAGATCAAGAGGGAGCATGCAAAACAATAAAAAGATAAGTACCCAATTTTTTATTATATGCTATTTAGATCTATATGCTTTTGAATGTTTTCATTATAGTCATATAGAGGATGCATGATTGTTCATAAGATATGAATATAGAGCATGCACGATTATTTTATAAAATATGATTATAGAAGATGCATGATTGTTCATAAGATATGAATATAGAGCATGCATGCTTATTTTATAAAATATGAATATAGATCATGCATGATTATGAATATAAAGGATACACGATTGTTTCATAAAGATATGAATATAGAGTTGCATGCTTGTTTCATAAATATAGAGTTGCATGATTGATTCATGAGATATGAAAGTTGGACATGATTGATGAATGTTGGGATGCATTATTATTTAATTATCACATGCTTTTATAAAATCAGATTTTGTTTTATTACAATCTGTATTCTTGGACTTGGAATTGCATTTAGCATATACATTGTTGTTCTCGTCTTTATTGGAATGTTATTAATCTCATGAGTCTAAATTTTGCGAGATGATATAATATTGACATAAGACTTATGTAGGACTGATATAAGGTTGAAAACATTATTCATAATACATGAGATTTAGGGCAGCATGTTTGTTTCATAAACTGTGAAAATAAGACTACATGATTGGCTAGATATAGGGCTTCATGCTTACCTCATGAGATATGAACATGGGGCCGTATATTTCTTTCATAAAATGAATTTTTGGACTGATATAAGACTGATATAGGGCTGCATATCAGTACATAAGATTATAACGGGTTATGATAAATCGGTTGGTCAATATCTATACATAACTAAGTAAATCTTTATCAGTATATTGAAAGTATTTCATGTGAATAAAATTCATGAGTATGAAATGGTTCTAACCATGACAATAATTTGTCTTGTAGGGAAAATTAATATGCCCTTTCCTACAAGTAAAGAAGGACATGAATGTGGAGTCATTCTAATGGTTGAGACTGAAAGAGAACAATTCGGGAGGTTCCTATGTCTCTTGGAAAGCAAACAAAATAAATGGCTTAATTATATTCTGATAGATGTAAAGACTCCTGAAGATATTCTATCTTATTTAGATTCATGTTTCAAATAAGAGCTTCATATATAGATGAGCGTAAATCTCCGTAATGGAGGACCCATATTATGATTCTCACATTTACACGGTGAGAGGGAGTTTCTAGTCTCATTAGCTCTTGAAGAACCATTGTAACTGGTTGATGTACCTCCTGTAAAAAGGAGATATGCATGATGCTCATATTCAGAAGGAAGCTGAGAATTGTATTCAATAATCTTGTTATGATTCTTATGATTAGTGGTGTGGAAGTCACCAAACAAATATTTTCTTCAATTAAGGAAAAATGTGCAGTAAAAGAGCCTGAAGAGTTTCAGGATGATGGACTACAAATCCATGGCCACACATATGAAGGTAAATATGAAATTTAATAATTCTTGATTCATATTTGGAGGATCTCAATTCAGTTGAGATGTATTTGGTTAGTCATAGGTCCTAGGATCTGTTATGTGCTTTGCAGTTTGTACATAGACATGTAAAAAGCATGTGTTGTGCCCCCCTACTTGGTACAAGTGTATGTGGACTCATATATGTCTTGATCGGTAAAAGAGAGTTTTAAATATATATGAAATATGACTAATATAGTGATAGAGGAAGATCACATATGTTGCTCTAGATAGAACATGTTGAAAAGCAGTAAATCTTTTGAGGGTTCTATTCAGTTATATTTGAGACATTGTACATATCCATAGATGAGCAACATTTCCAGCATTTTTATTAAGCTTCTGTCCGGGACAAGCTTGGTATAGTACATAATGACTCCTCCAATTGAAGAGGGAGTATTGATGTGTCTTCATAGGAGACATCAAATAAAGTCCCCACAATTAGTCATCATACATGGCTTAGGTAGCCGAGGGCTGTGATATCTTGTAAAGAGAATCCACATGAGAAGAGACATGGTCAAAAGTCTCAGAGACTATTTATAGTCTGGACTGTTAGAGAAAAATTAAAACCTATCGGAGAGGTAGTTGGGGTGCTGCAAATAGAAAGAGAAGGATCACTGAAAAAGTGATCATGACTTGAAGAACATTACAAAGAATGGCAAGCTCACAAAGAACTTCTCTAGATAACAAAAGATTCAAGAAGTCAACAAATGTTGAAGAGTGAAAGAAAAGATAAGTCTTTCTTTCTACATGTTATTACACATTTGTTGTATAATGCTGTATGTGATGGATTTAAAAAACCATGGTTTCTAGTTTAGAGAAACTTGATTTTGGATCGGATCTAGATGATGCTACTTTATGTAAGTAGCCGATTGGTATTTCAGCAAACCTGTTGTATTTTATGCTTACTACTAAGCATATGTTTGAGTACCTTTGAGTTACATTAGAATAGGATCTTTATTGTATTTGATACATGGAAGACCTATTATTTGATTGTGATATCCAGCTATTGTTTTAGCGTGAGATAAGCAATGTAATTTGAGTCTAGTACTACAAAAGCTAAGTGTATTGCGGCTAGTACTACAGAAGAAAGATGTATGTATGAGAGTACTACAAAAGCAAAATGTGTTTTGTGGATAGTACCACATAATGAGGAGTAGTGTAGCTTCGGAAGATGCCTATTAGAGTGAAAGACTTGAGCCTACAATCATTAGGTGTTAATAGTCAAGCTTTCTCGAAAACCCTATATGTGTTTTATGATAAAACACATTCAAGATGAAGTTTTACTTCATTGAAGTCATGGTCATGAGTTCCAGTAAATAGGTACTGATGAGAAGATTGAAAATTTATAGCAAGGCTCTTTTTGTGACGAAGTTTAAACACTTCTGAGATAAGCTTGGTATGGCAGAGAGTGTCTCCCTCACTGAGAGGGAGTGTTAAGATTAAAGCATCAGGAGTCATTCTCCATTCTAGTGAGTAATATCAAGACAATAGACTTGTGTAGTCCTACAAAGATCCTCATATGATTGAGGTGGTGATGTTATAAAGTCTTGTGAGTAATATCAATATAGTATACTTGTGTAGTCCTACAAATATCCTCATATGATTGAGGTGGTGATGTTGTAAAGTCTTGTGAGTAATGTCAAGACAGTAGACTTGTGTAGTCCTACGAATATCCTCATATGATTGAGGTGGACAGTATACTTGTGTAGTCCGACGAATATCCTCATATGATTGAGGTGGAAAATAGACTTGTGTAGTCCTACAAGTATCCTCGTATGATTGAGGTGGACAATAGAATTTTGTAGTCCTATAAGTATCCTCATATGATTGAGGTGGTGATGCAGTAGACTTGTGTAGTCCTACAAATATCCTCATATGATTGAGGTGGTGATGCAGCAAATCTTGTGAGTAATATCAAGCTGAGTCTTGTGAGTAATATCATGACTATAGACTTGTGAGCAATGTCAAGTTCTAAAAATATCCTCATGTTGTGAGGTGGTGTGCTTTACTATGTAAAGTAGATATACTATGTGGTGTATGGCTAGTCATGGTCAACATGTGCTAGAAGTCTCCTTGAGGGATTAGCTACCCCTATAGTAATTTACTTTAGCATGTGACTATATGAACCAGGGAAATACATATGATAATGGGTTTGGAAACGATCTTATGAGTATGATATGATAAAGATGATTATTTAATGAAAACACATATGGACCATTCAGAGATATTTAATATAAGAACAGACATAGAGAGAGAATTTGAATTTCATATGTTGCCACCAAGTAAAATCGAATTGATTAGATATCAGTTGAGTATTAGTTATGGTAAACAAGTTCAGTTAATTAAGGAATCAACTCCTTAATTTATGCAAGTGATTGTTGGAAGTAAGCACCGATGCACTAGTTCTGTTTGGTTACATTCAGTTCGGTTGCATTCAGTTACTATTCAGTTATATTTGGTTCTGTTTAGTTACATTCAGTTCAGTTCAGTTAGATTCAATTCAGTTAAGTTACATTCAGTTCAGTTCTGTTCAGTTACATTCAGTTCAGTTACACTCAGTTGTATGCAGTTACACTCAGTTCCATTCAATTGCATGTAGTTCCATTCAGTTCATCTCAGTTAACAACTCAGCTAGAGTTAGTTAATTAATGGAAGGCCCATATCTTCTTGTGGCAGATAATTATGGAGTGCTAGCTTGGCACCAGATCATGGGGGTGCATGATTGAAGATGGATCAATGTTCTAAGTGTTAAAAAGTTGCTCATACATGCAATGATTCTATTTTTGTTGTAAAACCTAATTTGACTTGTTATTAAAGTGCTATGCACTGAGCAAGTTAGATACAGTGTTCCATTCGATCTCCTCTCTCTGGTGCTCTCGGTGAAAGCAAGATATGCTATTGTGTTGTAATCATTCTCTGCTACTAATCTATCATACTCTGAGATCGTTTGCTGGGTTTTTTATCCTATGAATCAATAGAGGGTTTTCCTAGGGTATATCCTGTGTTCTATGGTTTGATTTATGTATTTGGATTATTGATGAGATTTATATGCACTGTTATTATGGGTTAAAGTTTTAAAGTTCAAGTTTCTGCATATTTTTCTCAATCACTAACAACTTAGAAGGGTTATCGATTGTCATTGCAATAGATTCTTCTCTCTCTTGAGTTTGGCTCTCCCTCAACACAAGGGGAATACCATAAAGTATAGGATTGCTATATATGCCCTTGAATCTCTATGCTAATATCAGATTTAGTAAAACATGAATAATTTATGTTATATATTCCAGGTGGTTGAGCCTTTTGTAGCATCTTTTCTTCATGGTACCGCCTATGTTGTGCAAGACAATATCACTCACCCCTATAACATTGGTACTTTTAGAGGATCAGTTTGTTCATCTCAATGTTCCCAGTTATCCTCCTGATGCATATTGAGATATAGATCCACTATGTATTTTTCCGTGGCTATGATCTCCATTTTTATCTACTTCATGGATATGCAGTGTACTTTATTTGGCATCCATGTTTGTCTCTATGTTAATCTTAGATTTAGTAAAACATGAATAATTTATGTTATATATTTTGGTGGTTGAAAGAGCATACTAGTGCCAAACATCCAATTAGGAAAAATGGAGTCTAAAGGTATTAAGAGGGTTCAATTTAAATGAGATAAAGAGTTATGGCGTTGTTGTTACAACATGCTAACATCAGCCTATGATGCCATTTTTTAGATTGTATAAAATATGAGTTTATTGATTGACCAATCCAAGCCTTGAGCTTTGATTGACCACTTTCAATGGAATTGACCAAGACCACCTCCTTTCTCCCAAGTATTATATGGAACATATGGAACTATCTATTGATTTTGGGATGCAAAAGTATTATAACTATAGTCTCCATGAGAACTACATAAAAATGAGTGAAATACGCTTCTTTTTCTCATTGGTTAAAAAAAAATCTAAAAAATACAAATATTCTTCTTGTATATAAAGTTGCAGGGTGATAGCTCAATGGTTGAGGATCTACATTATATAATGCAGAAGATTGGTGGTTCAATTCCATCTCTTGTTTTGATCACCTTTTGATATTCTATAGGTTCGTTGAAGCTGACTCTTCAGTTTTGGGAGGGCTATTTGAATACGCCACTGACAATACATTTTGTTCAAGGTGTTTTTTCCCGATAGTAAGATTTATTCGTCCATCTTAGAGATTTGAATTGAAAGTGGATACCTTGATTTCTAGCTCTTTGTTTTATTAATGAACAAATATGCATGTGTAAATTTGAATCTTTTTTTTTTCATTTATTTATGGATGCACTCACCTCATTTCGTAGCCATATTATATCCAAATTTGTGAAAAATTTGTTATAATTTTATTCATTTCTTAACATGTTCTTAACCAACTAAAAGGTACACATGGGTGGAAATGCAGATGGATCCAAGTTATGTTGTGGACTTCGAAATTTTTATTGGTGAAGAGAATTGTGCCCTTAGCACAGTCCAGTGTCGAAAAGGTTGTACATATGATGATATCCATGGTGAAATTGTGGACAAAGAAATCATTGATTATCCTTTTGATTTTATTGGCTCAATTGGAATTCCTTTAAATGCAAAGCAAGAGTAGAAAAAGAAACCTACAACAACAAATGTAGGAATTAAGAGGAAAGTAGGCACATTGGTTGTCGAAACATTGCGATAACAAGTAATGGAAGGAATGCCAATCTTTGAAAACATTGAAGGGAGTGTGGAGGAACCTACGCATAAACAACCAAGAGTTGATCATTTGTCTGAGTCAGTAGAACACATTGTAGCGGTTGATACTAATGTATTGGCATCTTGGGAACATAAAGTGAATAGTTTAATGGTAGAGTTTGCCAAGGAGAAGCTAACAGTCAAGGTATATTCATAAAATGGAAAACCTAATATAAATATCCATTGTGAAATTTGTGGCATTGATTATGGAACATGGGAAGTATCCTTGGCAGCACGAGTAGTTCGTAACTTTAAAAACAATCATATGAAAATGTGGTCCCATCAACGTCACATTTCAATGTTGGGAATTTATGAAATTCCTTCATGTAAGATACAAAAGCAGACAACAATGGCTAGCGATCAACTTGAGATTGATCAGGCAATCAAAATTCTACACGATTTGAACCAAATGCAAGAGTGTAATTTGTTCAAGGTGGTGGAAGCAACACTTGCAACCTATGAGGACAAGAAAAAAGTAACAGTGGAATGTACACGATGCAATAGATGGTTCTCTTTGGTGTCGACAAGTGGTAATATTTTTAGTTCTCTAAATGAAGACATGAAATCAAAGAAGCACACTACTACTACTACTACTATAGACGAGGCTTCACATGATACAACTGTGTTGACGAGTGGAACAATTGGGAGACTGAAGAAGCCTACTAATGATAAGTCCCAACAAAGTTTGACTAAGTTCTTGATCCCATCACTACTATCACCATTACATGGTGTTTATACAAGTTCACCGGCTTCTAGTTCAGGTGTGTTAATTATCCAAGTTATAATTTAATTTGAATTTGAACTTGCACATTACTTTATTTGTTATTACTTGTTAGTAGCAGTTAGTAGATCATTTTCCAATGTGTTTTTTCATCTTATTCTAGAACAATTGCCTCACCTGATATTACTATGTTGGGGGTATTGGGATCCCTATCTTGATAGAATAGTGGAGAGATTGTACACAAAGGTTCTAATGGATGACCAACGTGGTCGAAAATTGTGGGCCATAGAGAAACATACCTGGAGAACACTGTTATTATGCTACTGAATGTCATATTAATGGTACACACATACATGTTCATTGCAAGAGGATTTCTGAAACAAGAATCCCTTTTGATTAATTTACATGCATTTTTTGTAAGTTGATACCTAATTGTAATGACTTTCGGATTCGTTTATATCGTGAATCAAGAAGCAACATCGAAATACATGGGAGAGATACATGGAAAGGGAGAATTTTGGACCATTTGACTCAAGCTTAACTCAAAATTGTTGCAAGAGACGCAAATGCTACACATAGATTAACAATACGATCTCTTTGGTGGGAGAGGACAAAGGTTGCTAAACTGTTTATTAGAATGAGGTCTCTAAGGGAAAATTTGTTTGAATCTGTAGGAAGGAAGGATGTGTTCAAGTTTTGCAAGGATGTGTGTGAGGCTCATGAGCAAGGAAAATTACAAGGTAAAGATGCAGTTTGGGAATTTTTTCAAGAAATATTTCACAACCTAGTTCGTTCAAAGTCAGGGAGAAGGTATAGTGCATCCACTAAATCCATTTATGAGATGATTAAGTTATGGGGAGGTCCTAGATTACATAGCTTTATTAGCTTGAATTTGGATGGCCCTTCAATATCTACAACTTTAAAGAAAGTTAGAAAATCATTGACATATATCCAAAGGGAGCAGGAGTAGATTTTTTAGGCAATCAAAAAAATTTATGCTTCCTATAAAGCCAAACACGGTATAGAGGGGCCAATTCCCATATTCCTTACTGAAGATGCAACTGTTGTAAAAAAAAATTTCAAGTGGTTAGCAAAAAATGATACATTGGTGGGTTTTGTGGTAAGAAAGAAGAATATAAGTGCCAATCACATTTCTTGGTGACAGTTGGTGAGGGCGTTGCAGGGTATGAGATTATCACAGAAGCCTTCAAGAATTGTGTGATTGGCCATTATGCACGTGTTGTTATTGCAAACTCTTTACTTGAGAAGATTCCTCATTTGGTGGTGGTTGTTCATCCAACGTGCAACAGGTTTGATGCAAATTTTGTCCATCGATAATGGGAAAAAATTGAAGACCTATGGAAGAAACATGTAAAACATTTTTTAGGACCTATTATTGGTCATTCCTTGGATGGGGATAGTAGGAGAAGAATGCTTATGTTGAAGGATTATTACTCAACGACATGCATGGGACAACAAATTTCTTGGGAAGGGTGGAGGATAACTGGGTTGTATGATTGCTTTAAAGTAACAGGACTTCATGAACATGATTACATACACAAGGGCAAAAATCCAGTGAATCCTTTGTTTAGTGGTCGACGAGATTTTATTGTTGGACAAGATTTGATTAGTTTTAACCATGTAAGAATGGTTTATAACAATTTTAAATTGGATGACCATAAGCTTAAAATTTAGGATATATAGAGGGTTGATCGCCAAAACTGGATTTCATCACAACGCATTGCTTCAAGGTATGTCTAGAGGTGCTTGAAGGAAATGAGAAGTACAAGTGGCAAGATAGAGAGGACATCGGGTACAAAGACCTATCTACCAATTGTTGCTAACTATATTGATATTTTTTGTCTCCTAGTTTGACTCTTTGGGAAAGAGTGTGAAATTATTCAAGAGTCCATCATTTCTTCACGTTATGGCTATGTTGGGTCAAAGAAAAACCAAATACTAATCTCAAAATTAATTTCATTAGCAGTGAGGCATGCTCTAACTATTACAGATGAGGCGAGTAAATTTGAAAAAGATAAAATAAAAATAGAGGATATTCCTATGTTAAACGAATTTACTGATGTTTTTCCGGAGGAAATTCCAGGATTACCTCCTAGAAGGGAACTGGATTTCACAATTGAGCTGCTACCAGGTGCTGTACCTATCTCGAAAGCTCCGTACCATATGAATATTCTGGAACTTAATGAATTAAAATCACAGTTAAAGGAATTAATAGATAAGAAATATATTCGACCTAGTGTGTCCCCTTGGGGAGCACCAGTAATCTTTGTTAAAAAGAAGGACGTAACTATGCGACTATGCATAGATTACCGTCAACTAAATAAAATGACAATTAAAAATAGATATCTGTTGCCCCGCATAGATGATTGGTTTGATCAGCTATGTGGAGCTACGGTGTTCTCTAAGATAGACCTGAGATCCGACTATCATCAGGTGAGAATTAAAGAAGAGGACATATTCAAGACAGCTTTCAGAACAAGGTATGGACATTACGAATTTGTCGTAATGCCATTTGGGCTTACTAATGCCCCAGCCGTCTTTATGTGTCTAATGAATAACATAATGCATAAATATTTGGACAAATTTGTTGTCGTATTCATCGATGACATCTTAATCTATTCTAAAAATGAAGAGGAACATAAGGAACATTTACAGATAGAATTTGTAGGTAATACACAGTAACAAATTAAGAAAACAATAATAATCTCTTATACGGTAATTAGGGTTTGACCCTATAAATACCTGTATATGCAATGAAATATTAATTATAAATTAAGACAATAAAATTACTTACGGCCGTTTTATAAATTTACAGTGGAAGGCTATCACAATGCCTGCATCTATCTTATTACTCTTTATAAATTAAATTTAAAACTGTATATGGTAAAACAGATCAAAATATACAGAAAGATAGTAAATTATTTATATTATAAACCCTTGGGTGAAAAACCCTGAACCAATAAGAGTACAGTCATAACGAAGAGTCGAGGCCTTAACCTCTTCACAAACAGGCTTGTAGCCTAGTTTTTCTTTACAGCACTAAAAAGCATAAAAGACAAACTGATATTTACAACATCGGCCTAAGCCATAACGCCCTCACATCGTGTGAAGGGTTTCACCTAATAACTCTTAAAACCAGTAGTCTTAAGGCCGGAATGAAGCAGCAAGGGTTCCAGGCATCGTAAGCCAACCCTCGGAGGTTCCATCTGAAAACCATAAGGAGGACAAGCCATGGTGTAACCAAGCTTACCAGGATTGCAGCCGCTGTCCTCAATCTCCTTACCAAAGGCCGCGCGCTCGGAGCTTTAAAACCTGCAACCACAAGAGTAAAACCCACTTTAAAATACTGTAACTTGTGTTAAAAAGGAAATAACTTACAGCTAAGTAAAACCAGTAAGTGAAGGTCTGAGTTCCTATTTCTTACCTGTTCGTTGAAGAAGCTTGACTGCTGGTAACGACGTCCCTACTAACAGTACAGGAAAGCAACACTATGGCCAGGAAGAATAGGAAGAACAACTCCCAAACCATGCACAGAGATTAAATACTGTAAGTCCAACCATCGAAAACCCTGGAGGAAGGTGTTAACACCGGTGAGGGTTCGGTTTAGTATGACATAAGAAAATATAATGGGTGTACGAAGGACTGAACCTCAACATGAAAACATTGGGGGCAAGCCACAACCGAGAAACAGACATGGAGGTCACGTCGAAATTCCCAGCACAGTCGCAGAGCGACTAGCGCCGAGGAAGAAGGAGCAAATGAAGTCTAGGGTTAACAACCAAGGCTTATATCCACACAGTGCATGGCTGGAGTGTTGCCACGACAGTGGTTTAATATTTTCGCAAAGAGTGGGTTTCATTGCATAGTCAACCAATGTCTCGAGGGAAGAATGATTTCCCAAATCATTCGTTGAATAAGGTTTATCCAAAGTTGTTGAGCGAGGACCATAACCTACGCTGCATGCAAATGATGGTGTTCATTACTCTCCACTTTTATGTCAAACCTTGAAAATCATAAGTAAATGGTGTAATGATATCATAGAATTTATGAGCTCGATGTTTGGGAAGTATTCGATAATAATATTAACCTTGATTTTTTTTTTAGTTTATACTCATTGGAGGGTAGTATATAGTATAATATATTACAATTTATGAAGAGAACCTTGGCACTAAAGTTAATATAAACTTTTCCCTTATAATGCAAGATGTTTTAAGTCCCTTATCAAGTAAAAGAGTATTAGCATAAAGACCATGGTTTTGAATGATGTAAACTATGAAATCTTAGGGTCATAATATTGATTTGCCTCTAACCTTGGAACCATCCTTTATATTGAAGTGATAACTCTTCAATAGTGTGTAAATTGTACTGAAGCAGATAGTCTTATAGTTAAATCCAAGCTCAAGGCTTGATAATGGTAATAAGACTAGTCAATGATTCTAGTTGTTATAAGCTAATTATTTTTCCTTTAATTGCTAGCATAGTTTAAAAATTTATAAAGGAAAACATGATAGTAGAAAGCTAGGTTATTTTCTTTCTACTTATCTCTTAAATGATTTATTTACCAATGTTAAAATAGTATTTGTAGTACAAGGCACTTAAGATAAGGAAGTAATAATTACCATGGGAGACGATGATTTTACTTCAGATGATAACCTCAGTAATAAGTGAAGACATAGCAGAAAATATTTAAATAGGCCAAAAACCCTGCAGTAATACAAGAAGCCTTTTATCAGTCTTCACTTAACTCGAATGCTTGTATATTTTTGAATCCTTATTATAGATATTGTAACTCTGTTTCTCTACTCTGATTTTTAAGGAATTGACAATATATTCTTGCATAAATTACAACTGTAATAGACTAGAGAAAACAACATATCAGTAAGAACACCATGTATTTCTGCTAGCAAGAAATTAGTGGAATATACCTTAACTTAAGTTGAAATGTTTTGTCTCTTACTTTCTTCAAACATTTTCGCTTACGACGAACTTATAATAAATACTCTAGAATTAAGAATTGCAGCGCCACAACTTCTTACCTGTACATCTGTAAGAAAAGCGGAAACCGTTGCGTTAGCTTGAAAGCTAAGTAAGCCCAGTTATGCATAACAGTTCACCTTATGGTCACAAAAGGAACAAAAGTCAGTAAGCTGAAAAATATATGTTCAATAACTAAACATGCTAATTGATAAATTCAATAGCAAGCTGTTAACATATATCTAATTAATGTTAGTTAAACTGTTTAACTTTAATGTTTTGTAGATTTAAAAATTTTAAATTTTTCGGAAATTTTTTCGAGAGCAACAGCTCTTTGCGAAGTTCAGTAAGTGTGATTTCTTTAAGGATGAAATCCAGTACTTAGGTCACGTGGTGACTAAGGAAGGGATTTCAGTTGATCCTGAAAAGATCCGGGCAATCGAAGATTGGCCAGTACCAAAAGATGTAACAGATGTTAGGTCCTTCATGGGAATTACCGGTTATTACCAGAGATTCATAGAAGGCTTTTCAAAAATATCCAACCCAATCACTTCTTTGCAAAACAAAGGCAAGAAATTCGATTGGAACTTAAAATGTGAAGAAAGCTTTAAGAGATTAAAAAATTTATTAACAACTGCGCCTATTCTAAGAATAGCGGATCCCAATAAGGATTTCGTGGTTTGCACCGATGCTTGTAATGACGGTCTAGGCGGAGTACTGACTCAGGATGGGCATGTCATTGCCTATGAATCCAGGAAGTTAAATATTCATGAAAATAATTATGCCACTTACGATTTAGAACTAGCTGCTGTTATTTGTGCCTTAAAAATGTGGCGACACCATTTAATAGGCAGAAAGTTTGCTTTAATGACTGATAATAAGGGTCTAAAATACCTTTTAGACCAGCCTAACTTAAATGCAAGACAAGCAAGATGGCTGGCCTTTCTAAGTGAATATGATTTCGAAATTCAACAAATAAAAGGAAAAGAAAATAAAGTAGCTGATGCTTTGAGCAGAAATGCAAAGCTGAATTTTACAACAGCAATTAGTACTTATATTTCTGATTTAAATGAACAACTGACTGAAGGGATAAAATTGGATGAAATTTATCAAAAATTACAAGCTATAGCTAAAGAAGAACCCACAGAAAGTTTAATTAAGGGTTATAGTCTAAATAAAGATGGTTTTTTATTGTTTAAGGACAGACTGTATGTGCCTAATGTGTCTAAAGTTAAATTGCTGATTCTGGATGAAGTGCATAAAACCCCTTACTCAGGGCACCCAGGCTACCAGAAGAGTGTCACCATGTTGAGAAAAGATTATTTCTGGCCTAATATGAAATCTGAAGCAGCTGAGTATATAGCTAGATGTTTGGATTGTCAACAAGTGAAGACATAACATCAACATCCAGCTGGGTTACTACAACCTTTGCCTATTCCTAGTTGGAAATGGGAAATAATCAGCTTAGATTTCATTACGAGATTACCCAGAAATCAAAATCAGAATGATTCAATTATGGTGATAATGGATAAATTAAGTAAAGTAGCACATTTTATTCCTGTTAAAACCACTTACAAAGCTGTAAATATAGCAGACATTTTCTTAAAGCAGATTTTTCGGCTACATGGTGTACTGAAGGTTATTATTTCAGAGAGGGATCCTAAATTCACAGGGAATTTCTGGAAATCCTTGTTTAAAGGATTAAACACAACACTGAATTTCAGCACCTCTTTCCGTCCTTAGACAGACGGACAGATAGAAAGAGTGAATCAGGTGTTGGAAGATCTGTTAAGAATGTACGTCAAGGATCAACTGGGTAAGTGGGAAGATTACTTGCATTTAGCAGAATTTGCATACAACAATAACTATCAATCATCAGCTAAGTTCAGCCCTTTTGAAATTCTGTATGGGTGTAAATGTAACACTCCTATCTCCTAGAATAATCTAGTAGATAGATTAGTGTTGGGACCCGAATTATTAAAAGAAATGGAATAGATTGTAAAACAAGTGCAGGAGAACTTGAAGGTTTCCCAGGACCGGCAAAAGAGCCAAGAAGATTTGAAAAGAACTCCTAAAGAGTTCCAGGTGGGTGAGCATGTGTTCATAAAGGTAAGACCAAAGAAGAGCTCCCTAAGATTGGGGAGTTGTGAAAAATTAGCGCCACGTTACTGTGGTCCGTTTGAAATTTTATCTAGAGTTGGTCAAGTTGCATATCATCTAGCGTTACCACCTAATTTAAAAGTGCACAATTTTTTTCATATTTCTGTTCTGAAAAAGTATGTTCATGATGCTACTCATGTGATTGATTGGAACTTTGTATAGGTAGAACCAGAAGGGGAAGTTCTGGTGGAACTGGACTGTATCCTCAGTTGGAGGGAAATTACTCTGCGGAACCGCACAATTGGACAACTGAAGGTGCAATGGAAACACCCTAGTCCTGAAGAAACTACCTGGGAACTGGAAAGTAAGATGCGGGAAGCATACCCGAATCTGTTCCAGGAGGTTGCAAAGGATGAGGAATAAGTAACATCGAGGACGATGTTACATTTTAAGGGGGTGTGTATGTCACATACCCCAATTTTGTAAAATTATGTAAATTGTTTTATTATATTTCTGAGACATTATGTTAAAATTAATCCTAAGTAGGGATTGATGACTCATCAGAGTCAATAGTAATGGAGTGTAATTCAGAATATCTTACTATTAATAAATAAATTATGGAGACAACAGCATGGGAGAGCTGTTAAAAGAGGTTACTGGTCAAAATGGTGGATGGAACTAGGTGGAAAGGCAAAAGACAAGTGGCAGCATCCTCAAACACTTCCTAAGTTGCAGGTGGAAACTTCCCTATATTTGGGGTCTTGACAGATCCACTGGGGGTTCAAGCTATTCATATCATAGGGATAAGAGGAAGAGGCGTTACTGGAACAATTCACGTGATCATTTTAAGAAGGCAAGGCCTCCTAAATTTAATGGTGAGATAAATACTGGTCAAGAAGTTAAAGCTTGGCTTCTTGGGATGAGACAATATTTCCAAATTGAAGACTACTATGGAAATATGAATGGAAGAGATTCTATTTGTTGGGAGCACCTCAGGCAAGTAAAGAAGATTACTGTTAGAAAGAATAGGTGGAAATAGTTCAAGAAGTATTTCAACCAGAAGTATATATCTGAGGCCATCCTTAACAAACATGTATGTTTGGTCCATCCAACGGACCAACAGCGAAGTCAATGGTTGACTTCGCTATTGGTCCCTTGGATGGACCGAACGTACATGTTTTTTAAGCTCAGGCTCTATCTGATAGGTACTATGATGACAAGATTAAGGAGTTCCATGAGCTGAGATTGGGACAACTGACCATGGAAGAGTATGAAAATAATTTATTGGAGTTGTTGAGGTATGTCAAATAGATCAAGGATGATAAAGTGAAAATCCATCATTTTCTGAGTGGGATACCTCAGTCTTACAAAGACAAAATTGAATTTGATGAACCTCTAACTATATAAGAGACTATCAGGAAGGCCAAGTATTGTTATGATCAGAATAGAAGCAAACTTGATTACCATAAAGGGTGGAAGGACAAGAGGAATGAGAAGTTTGACCAAAGGAATAAAGGTTTCAAACCTTCGCACTTCCGAAATCAGCAGATGCAGCCATCACAAGTTGTGAATTAGCCAGCAAGAGTGATGGGGGAAATCCAAGAGATCCAAGAGTGATCATAGAACTTATCCAATGTTGGAGATGTAGAGAAAATCACATGTGCATGAACTATCCATTAGAGAATGGGTATGAAAGGCAAGCTCACAACATTCAAGAAGCAGAATTTGTGGGTCAAGTGGCAAGGATCATCCCTAGAATCTATGCAGCGTTGGAGGACCTCCAGGTTGATCATTAGTCAACTGTCGTTGAAGTTGCAGGTAATATTGTTGAGCAATATGTTTCTATTTTGATTGACCTTGGATCTACTCACAGTTATATTAGTCCTAAAGTAGTTGAGATTTGTTCTTTTAAAAATTTAAAGCATAGAAAATCATGGTTAGTTCAACTAGCCACTAGAACCAAGAGAAAGGTTATGAAGTGGTAGAGAAGTTCCCATTGGTCATGGATGGGTTAGTCACTTATGCAGATCTGAATGTTCCGCAATTTGGTTCCTATGATATTCTCATTGGAATGGAATAATTAGAAGCTCACAGAGTAAAGATTGATTGTTACAATAAGACTTGTGAATTCATGGATGAAGAAGGGAACCTAAGAGATGTAAGAGGCATTCCAAAGGTGATTTCTGTTAGGAAGATTTCAGAAATGCAACTGAAGAAGTTCTGTAGGAAATGTTTCCAGTTGTATGCAACCTATGTTTTGGAGGTAGCAGAGAATGAAACTCCTAGGTTGGAGGACTTTCAAGTTTTGCAGGAATTTAGGGATGTTTTTCTCGATGATATTCCAGGGCTTCCTCCAAGGAGGGACATTGATTTTACAATTGAACTTGTGCCTAGAGTAGCAACAGTGTCCAAGACACCCTACAGGAGGAGCACACTAGAATTGTTAGAGCTGAAAATGCAGCTGTAGGAGTTGTTGGAAAAGAAGTACACCAATCCAAGTGTGTCCCCTTGGGGAGCACCAGTTCTATTTGTGAAAAAAAGATGGTACACTCAGGTTGTGTATTGATTATAGATAGTTGAACAAAGTCACTATGAAGAATAAATATCCTTTATCTCGAATTCATGACCTTTTTAATCAAATGAGAGGTGAAAAGGTATTTTCCAAGATTGACTTGAGGTCTGGTTACCATCAAGTAAGAATCAAGGATGAAGATATTCATAAGACATCATTCAGAACAAGGTATGGACATTATGAGTTTGTAGTGGTACCATTTGGTCTCACAAATGCACCAGCTAGATTTATGTGTCTCATGAATAGTGTCTTCAGTAAATATATGGACAAGTTTTTTCTTGTTTTCCTTGATGAAATTCTTATTTAGTCTAAGAATGAGGAAGAGCATGAAGAACATTTGAGAATGGTATTGCAACTGCTCAAGGAGCATAAGCTGTATGCAAAGTTGAGCAAGTGTGACTTTTATAAATATAGAATTCATTATTTGGGTCACATCATCTCAGAGGAAGGAATATCTATGGACCCTGAGAAGATTGAGGCCATTATGAATTTTCCAACCCTAAGAAATGTGACAGATGTGAGATATTTTATGGGACTTGCAGGATACTACAGGAGATTCATTGAAGGATTCTCCAAGGTTGCACATTCAATCACTTCATTACAAAAGAAGAAGTAAAGTTTGAATGGACACCGAGATGTGATGAGAGCTTCCAACAGTTGAAGAATCTTCTTCCAAGTGCACCAGTCTTGAAAATTGCAGACCCCAAGGACTTGGAGGAGTTCTTATGCAAGACAACCACATGGTATGTTATGAGTTAAGAAAGTTGAAGGATCATGAGAATAACTATGCCACTCACGATTTAGAACTTGCAGCCATAGTACATGCTCTCAAGATGTGGAGGCATTACTTAATGGGAAGAAGATTTGTGCTAAGAACATACCACTTTGGTTTGAAATACTTGTTTGATCATCCTACTCTAAATTCTAGGCAAGATAGATGGATGGAGTTTTTCTATGAGTTTGATTTTGAAATCAAACACATAAAAGGAAAAGAGAATAAAGTGGTCAATGTACTCAGTAGGAAGGGCATGAAATGCATGTGGCATCTCTTAGTATTTTCCAGTCATATTTGAGACAACAGATTGTTAATCATACTGTTGAAGATGAAATGTATGTGCAGATAAGGGATAAGTTGTAGCAACAAAGTCTTGAAAATAGGTATGAGTGATATAAGTTGGAAGAAGATGGACTTCTTGCCTATAAGAAAATAATTTATATTCCGAATGTAGCAGACTTGAGGAGAATTGTTATAGATGAGATCCATCAAGATCCATATTATGGTCACCTAGGATATCATAAAAAAATTGCTACAACCAGAAAGCAATATTTTTGGCTAGCAATGAAAGAGGAAATTTCTGAGTATATTGCTAAATGCATGAAGTGCTAATAGGTAAAGGTTGAGCATTAACACCCAGTAGGGTTATTGCAGCCTTTTCTAGTTCCAAAATGGAAATGGAAAGTTATTTCCATGGATTTTATTACAGGATTTCCAAAGACTACAAGACACCATGATTCCATCATGGTTGTGGTAGACAAGTTAACAAAGGAAACACATTTTATCCCGGTTAAGTCCACGTATAAGACTGATTCCATTGCAAAAATATTCATGAAGGATATTTTCAGATTGCATGGTTTTCCTAAGGCAATAGTTTCTGGTAGGGATCCCAAGTTCACTTCCAATTTTTGGAAGGGTTTGTTTGCATATTTGGGTACAAAGTTGAACTTCATCACTGCCTACCATCCTTAGACTGATGGATAGATAGAGAGAGTGAATTAGGTGCTTGAAGACATGCTTCGCATGAATGTGATGGACAAACCAACCAAGTGGGAGGATTATTTATGCTTGGTAGAATTCACCTATAATAATGGACAACAAGCATCATTGGGGATGAGTCCATATGAATCTTTATATGGAAGAAGGTGTAGGACACTAGTGACTTGGGATAATCTAGTGAACATGATTGTGCTTGGTCTAGAGTTTCTCAAGGAAATGGAAAAAGAGGTTGCAAGGATTAGGCAGAATCTAAAGGGAGCCCAAGATAGACAAAAAATCGATGTCAATAATAATAGAGTGCAAAGACAGTTCAGTGTTGGGGATCATGTTTATCTTAGAGTGAGGCCCAAGGAAGAGTTCCTTGAATCTTGGAAGTTGTGCCAAGATGTCAACTAGATACTGTGGGTTTTTTGAAGTGCTTGAAAGAATAGGGCCAGTTGCAGATAGACTTGCATTTCCTGCTAGCACTAGAGCTCATAATGTTTTTCATGTTTCTTTGCTTAAGAAATTTGTAAATGTTCCTAACCATGTGATAAATTGGGATGTGATTCAGGTGGAACGCGAGGGAGAGTTCCAAACTGATCCATTGCGCATCCTCGACAGGAAGGTCACATTGCTCCAGAATGGAGTCCTTGGACAGGTGAAGGTGCAGTGGGAGCACTATGGTCCTGAAGAGGCTACATGGGAGATGGAGGATGCCATGCGATTGGCACATCCATTTTTGTCACTTTTGTAAAGCATTGAGGACAATGCTAATGTAAGGGGGAAGGGAATGTCATACCTCGATTTTCACCCCATGGTATTGAAATTGTACATGATGTATATATTGTATTTGAATCATGGTAAAGAGCTCAAGGCCAAGGCCCTGCCATTGATTTGGTGTTTTGTGTATAGGTGATCAAGTTCGATGCCTATGATTATGGTGTTGAGTTAGACACTGTAGATTTTGATGTATCATGTAAATATTCCATTAATAAAATACCATAGCTTTCTATGGTAGTGCAACGTGAAAGAGATGGGGGCATGATTCCATAAGGGATAGGGAGGGGAGTTAGTCAAACCCCCTGAGCCAATAGGGTGTGAACAGATGTCAATTGTGGAACCCATGAACCCTCATCTACCTTTTTGTCCTCTGTCCTCAATCATTCATTTCTTCCAGAAGTTGGTTGAGGCAGTTAATGCCTTAAGTAGAGCAAGGCATGGTATTTTGATCCCATGTCTAAGAAAGCATGCATTTCTGTAGTTTGGGAAGATACGTTCTTGCTTATGAAGAAAGTAAACCTTGGAATGCGTGTCCATTCTGTCGTTTTGTGGGTCACGCTGAACATTTGGTTATTATTCTCGTCGGGGGTTCTTGATTGTTCATTATGTCATTCGGCATGGTTCATTCCATTCATTGCTCATTATAGATACATGCATTGTTGTGGTTCACTTCCATGAGTCGTGGAAGAGTGGTTCCATAGTGTTTCTGCATAGGGAAACTTGTGTTGTTGTGTCTCCCTATGGTTGTTGATGTGCTTACCCTAGTTTGGGTATGAAATATATGCAAGAACGGGGAGTGGAAGAGATGAGGAATGAGCTTGATAAAACTAATGCAAAGAGGAACCTCAAGAAAAGATAAAAGTGGCTGGTGAATATTCCATGCACACCCTAGAGAGCACTAGAAGGGAAGGCATAGCCCGAGGGACTGTGTAGCAGAGAAGGGGATGCTTCCTTATGTTGGGTGTGTAGGTATTGTGGATTCCATGCCAGATATATCTTGTGGAGGTGTCCCTAAATCTTGAATGAGCCACTATCTTAGTCATTATACCTTTCCACTTCCTTAGCATCCTGTGAAACCCAAAAGATGTTGGCTTGGATGACATCCTGTGAAACCCAATTGTATATTGGCTTGGCCAGGTAGCCCGATAAACCCAATTAGATATTGGATTGGATGTGTCTTGTTGTGCATTTGGCCATGTGTGTAATCCTTGGCCGGACAACCTATGAAACCCAATTGTGAATGATGGCTTGGTTGTATAGCATGTGAAACCCATTTGTTGGCTTGGATGGTCCTTAATGTTAATTTTGGCTTGACTGTGTGCAATCTGAGAAACCAAAGTGTTTATTGGCTTGGCTAAGTAGCCTGTGAAACCCAACAATGTTTTGTCTTGATGCCTACAGTCTCATAAACCCAACTGTGAGATGGTTTGGCTGAGTAGCTTGTGAAACCCAATGTTGGATCGACTGTCTGTTATGTTATAGCTATGTGTGAGTCTGTTGTTACCTAGTTCCTTGTGTAAATAATTCCCAAATTGGGGGTGGTAGTGGTGTTGAGAGATTAATGAACATACTGGCCTATGGGTGGGTGGAATGTTGCAGCGACATAGCTAGTTGTGGGAAATCTTCATCTTCCAAGATAAGTATTCTCTGTTGTGTATTTCTGCAGTGTATTTGTTTATGAATATGTTGAATATGTTGAATGGTTATGAATGAATAAAGTAGCATTTACTGTTGAATGGATGTTCATGCATTTGCATCTGTATATGCCTTGTATTATTAATGAATTTTTATTAAGTCCTTGGAGGCTAGAATCCTGGTTAAAGGATCAGAAATGCGACTATCTTAAGGTAATATGTGAGTTTCTGCACCTCGGAATCCTTCTGCAGAAGGCGGAAGGCCGGAGGCAGAAAGAGCAGTTGAAAGAAAGGAAGAACGTTGGATTTATGATTCCTGGGCTCCTCCTATGGAAGGAGGAAGGAGGGAGTGGAAAAAGGGCTAAAGGTCCTAAGGAAAAGTTGGAATTTCAATTCCCGAAGTTTGTTGTGGAGGGAAAAAGTCAGAAGGCAGAAGTCGAAAAAATGGTAAAGAGACTAAGAAAGAAAGTCAAGTTTCTGAACCCCGAAGTTTGAAGTCAAAAGTTGAAAAGCAGAAGTGTGGAAGGAAGAAGAGGGGTTAAACATTTCCGTCAAATGTTAAGTTCTAAGTCTCGAGTTTTGAGGTCGAAAAGGCAGAAAGCGAAAGTCAAAAGGCGGAATAATGGTTAAACATTTCTGTCAAATGTTAAGTTTTGATTCTCGAGTTTTGAGGTCAAAAAGGTAGAAAGCGGAAGTGCGGAAGGAGGAAGAGTGGTTAAACGTTTCCATCGCATGTTAAGTTTTCGATTCTCGAGTTTTGATGTCAGAAAGGTGGAAAGAGGAAGTTAGAAGGAGGAATATTGGTCAAGCATTTCCGTCACACATTATGTTTCTGAATTCTGCAAGAGGAAGGTGAAAGGGCGGAAGGAGGAGTGTAGAAAGGACATGTTCAGTGTGGAAAAGGTGTTTTCGGTTGCAGAAGCAATATGTCAAGGGAGGAACGACTGTTACAGTGGTTTTTAAGCCTAAGAATGAATGTTAAGGAATGTTACATGACCCATGACTGTGTTAAAGAGAAATAATTAATAAGTTTTAAATTGTTTCGCATATCATTCAGGTGTATGGGCACTGGGTTCATGGACATTGTGGTATATCACAAAAGTATCGGAGCATCGGGTACATTACATTGTAGTATATTAGAGGCAGTTGAGGATGTTACATTATGGTATCAGAGTGTCGGGTACATTACATTGTGTTATATCAGAGGTATTTGAGGTTGCGTTTCTCTCCAAGGCGGTTGGGGACGTTAAACTAGAACAACAACTAAAACTTCCACACAACACTCTCTCTTGGAGTTGGTATCAAGCTTAATGATGGACTTATGAAAATGGAGAAGCACTCAACACATGCACTTGCAGTGAAGTTTCTCCATGCACAACACGACGTCCTGTGCTATCTCGGTGCACCAATATATACATCTTTTTCCCAGGTCTTATGTCATCCGAATCAAATCTCCAATCAATCTATAAATCCCTATGATTTAGGATCTTGTCTGGTTGTTGAGTTTTAGATTGGATTTGATTGGTAAAGATCTTTCTAGCTTTCTTACACATGTTCTCTTGTTCCATGGTGGTGTCCCCTCATGTAACTAAATTCTCTAAGTGTATTTTCCTTTTATTAATAATAAAATAATAGTTTGTTGTGCAAAATGTCACTCACACCTCTTGTGAGTATTTTTGAGTTTTAATTAACTCTTACAAAAATAATTGTTTTTGAAATTATTTTCACAGATATTAAATAAAATAATGATGTCTTGGGGGTATTACATTTCTTCCCCCCTTATTCTTAACACCGTCCTCAGTGTTCTTTTATTCCGATCTCTATTGCTCACTCTGGAACATGGAGGGATATGCCTCCTACATTTTATCCTCCATTTCCCATGTTTCCTCCTTAGGGCTAAAGTGTTTCCATTGTACTTTTATTTGAACGATGGACCAATTCTGCATCATACGTTCCTTCTTGTCTAGGATGCGAAAAGGTTCGGTCTGGAACTCGCCTTTGGGTTCTACCTGAATCATGTTCAAGTCAATCATATGAGTAACATCCTGTATATTTTTTTTAATAATGAAACATGAAATACATTGTGTACTTTTATATTAGGGGGAAGTGCAAGCTGATAGGCTATTGATCCTATATTAACTAACACTTTGAAAGGTCCACAATACCTTGGTGCCAACTTAGAAGATCTTCCCAAACTCAAAGAACTCTTCTTCGAATTTACCTTTAGATATACATGATCACAAATGTTGAACTCTCTTGTAGTTATTTTAAGATCCACATAACTTTTCTGCTGATATTGAGAAACTTTTAAAATTTGTTGCACTTCATTGACAATCTCTATAGCGTAGTGCAATCAAGCATGCTTCAATGCATACATGTTTTCTTGTAACCATACTTTTTTCTCTTGCACATACAAGAAGATAAACATGTCAATCATTATCTTAAGATTCTAAACATTTTACATATCTTTTCTTTTTGATAATGAAGCATTGCATTTAGAAGGCCTGACTTTTTTTTTCAAGTACTCTAAAATTGCAATATAATTTTATATCTTTGGCAGCATAAAGAATCATGTAGATCCTGGAGGTTGATTAAATGAAGAGCAACTTAATAGATTGGTATGACTTGCTTCCATAATATATAAAGATTTTTTTTAAAGAAGAATGTAAGTACATAATGTAATTACTTGTTGAGGCAGTGATGGGAACTGGATTTCTTTAATTTTTTGGCTGGTGTAGCATTTATTAGGCTTTCTTTCATTGTGAAAGTTTCACTCCTACTTTGTTGTGGTTTTTGCATTAGCAAAATTTTTCTTGCACTCTGTATTGACAACATACACTGGTGAACTAATAATTGGATATGATATTTTTATCATCGGGATGCAATTTTAAAGCCTTTTATGTTGTGTTGATTTAAAAAATATGTGATTACAAAAATTCCAAACAAAAAGGGAGTTTATTTGAGCTACAATTTGATCTCTCGTCAGCAAGCATTCTATCGGGCCATCAAGAATAAGATCTCTTTTGTTGAATTATTTGATAGCATTCAAGGTCATCCAACTAAGGGAAAATGTTCTAACCACATGAACATTGTGATGCGGCTGAGGAAGGTATGACCATACCTCTCTTTCTATATGATATTTGAATGGGTTTTCTTGATTCAATTTCTATAGTGGAATGAATCACATTTTAATATAAATGAACAATTCCTTTTTGGAATTCCCTAGTAAGATTTACACCTAAATATTACCAGTCTATTAATGTTATAGTCTCCAAATAAATTTGACAAGAGGTTTGCTTCTTTGTGGCATTAGGTATGTAACCATCCAGATTTATTTGAAGAAGTGAATGTCGCACATTATTACACTTTGGGAAAATCCCAAACGCTCTTTTATCGTCTCCTTTTGGCGAATTGGAAAAAATCCACTGGAAGGAAAAATCCTATCTCATACAAGGCAACAAATACAAACCTATTTTCCATTTCTTAGTGGATTAACTGCAGCAATAATGATGGGCATATAATATTAGCAATTATATTAAATGCATTTTTCATTTACAATGCTCATATCATGCACATGTTTTTTAGGTTCCCAAATTGGTTTACAGAGAGGGTACTTAAAGCCTACCTATGTCTTGCACTAGATCAACTCAGGGGTTTCGACTGAAATGAATGTACAACCAGTTGAATGTTTTTTTTCCACACAGAATGTTCATACATCTTTCTTTCCACCAGAAGCATATTTACTTGGATTTATTTTACCTATTAAAAGTGGTACATTTGTCTCTTCTCGCATGATTAGCCTATCACCAATGGAGGTGGTTTTTTTCAAGAGCTTCATATATAAAGCAGTTGTAGTTTTTTTGCATGGCAGAATATAGACAAATATTAATGAAATCATTTATTATTTTCACAAAAGCAAGAAGGATATATTTCAAATACCACAATGTCAAACCCAAAATACACATGTACTTTTTAACAATATTCTCATAAAGTATTTAAAATGTGAAAAGCTCATCTATCAAATAGAAAATATACTACAATGAATACACCATTATAATGCAATGCTCATTTTTAAAATCGAATTGACTAACATCACAAGTAACCACTTATATGTGATTATTCTACCCGATGTAGAACTTAATTCTAATGAAAATAAAGCTATGTATAACTTCCAAACTATATTAATGTAAATTTTTAAACCATACTCATTACATAACATATCTTTCCAATATATATATAGTCTTCCCAATATATATATAGTCTTCATGAATGTACATCTAACATTGACACATACTCTCCAATTTTGTAAACATATGAATTAAAGCATGATCAAATGGGCGAGGGAAAAGTCAGAGCTGTCACTAGAATGTTGTTGTTGCCAAAACGTGCAAAATTAAGTTTATTGAAAACAAAGCATGAAAGAAGGCCTATAAATGCACCCTATGATAAATTGGTTGTCTCCCATTATGATAAATTGGTTGTCTCCCATTAAGACTAGTTGCTTAATAATGTTGCGTTGCTAAAAGCTATTTATTTTTTCATTCAACGAGTTCATGCTCCTCTCGTAAGTTTTAGTTTGAATTTTGTTCCACCGCCAAGCAACATCAATTTTTTTTACTTTGGTTATTGATTTTTTTTAGGTTAATTTGTTACTTTTGTCAATTATACTTTTTGCATACATAACATGCATGCCTTTTTTTGATGGGAGAGGTTCACTAAAAATCCCAAACATTAATTTGTAGTTTGATATTGTATGCCCATATAGGGGGTTTTCATATCAGAGAACAAAAGAACTTCACCATCCATGGATTAACAATATATTAGTGGGATTTTCCCACACATCTTAGTTCAATGGTCCAGCCATACCACAGGATCCTCATCATCTAATTCAAGAAATAGATTTAGATTCAGAATTGCTTAATTAGAAGCCAATCCTAGATCTTACCAATAGGATATTTGGATCATCACCCCTTATGAAACGTGTTGATGGTGCAAAAAATCTAACGGTAAGCACCTAAAATTTTTGCATGGTTAATATTTTTACTGGTTTATACGCTTAGAAAATGCATTTAGAAGGATATGAAAGAATGAGTTTGCATTCTAAACCCATATTATCACTTACATATTTTATTTTAGTTTCTTGTATTTTATCTTAACCTTGAACTCAAAAAAATGAAGTTCAAAAGAAATAAAACTTCTTATTTCATGTTCTTTTAATTATGCTTTCTGAAATGGTTACAAGATTCTGGAAAACTTCAGACACTGGAGGCTTTGTTGAAGCAACTCTTTGATCAAAAGCATCAGGTTCTCATGTTTGCACACATGACTAAAATGCTTAATTTTCTTGAGGTGGGAGTCAAAATAATTATTTGGTAAGTCCTTAATAGTTGTTTTTCAATTGTTTTCTCTGATGTGATCTTTTGTTTAATTGCTCTTATAAACTTCTCAACTTTCTTATGCAAGTTGCACATACAAGTCAATTGTCTAATTAGTGTGTTGTGCATGAGCACACAAAAATGATGTTCTATGATCATGATCATGTTACAAGTGGTTTAGTTATCTGTACTTGATGCATGTATTGGCATATGAGCCAAAAGATCTTGCATTTTCTTTGTTTATTCTTCTTGTTTTCATAATCAGTTGACAAGCTGAATTTGTACATGACTATATGATTTATAGGACATATAGGTATCTTCTCTTGGATGGATCTTCAGCTATAGCGGATCATCATGACATAGTTAAGGACTTTCAAAATAGGTAGCAATACCATTATGGCAGATATCCTCTACAATCTAGAATCGGATTGGTACTCTGCATTAATTTACAGGATTTGATAAGCTTAAGTGGTTCATTAGTCTCATCTATAGAAAACTAGTACCTTTAGTGAGATCATAGTTACTTGAATTGTACTTGTTGAGGTTGGTGAATCAGGCTACTTAGCAGACTTAAAAAATTGCCAAAATCCTGTTTAACGAGGAAAATCTGTGCATGAAAATGACAAGTACTGGATCAGAAAACTTGGCATCCTTGGAAAATTATAGCCATTGCTAATGAGTATAGCGAGTATTGACCACCCAATACTTAGCTGAATTTCATACTTGACACATTTGCGAGTACTTGCAGTGAGTCATATGGGTATGGTAACTGTGAATAAACTGTTAGGATTATAATCCTCCCTTGTCTAAACTAGTCAATTTAGCCTAACTTAGAAGTCATTTAGTCATTATTGAGTCACTAGTACCATTGGTTCCGCTTGGCCTAATGGGGCCACATGTACCAATCACTAGAGTGCAGGGAACATTGATTGAGGATAACTTCCACTGACTGCACTTGCATGCATCAGTTTAGGGGCCTCCTAGACCAATCCCTACAATTTAAGAGCCATTGGGAGTGTGAGCACCAACCTCCTTCAAATGTTGACAGTTGGTGACTAGTCAAGCTTAGTTATGAGTCAGTTACATTCAGTTACATTCAGTTAGTGTCAATCTTTGCATGGCTACATATGGGAAGGTTCCTTTTCTCACCTACCACATCAGTTAGACTAGTTTAACTGATTCTAATTGATTGAGAGACTGAATTAGACAACTAGAGTTAGATAGTTAAGCTCTGATAGTGATTTAGACACATCCAGTTTTCAATGTGGTCAGATTGAGTTAATCAATTTGAATTTCCTCTCATGAATTCAAATTTTTTGGCTATTAATGCCAGCGTATTGCATTGTAATAATTATCCATTTTACTTTTTGATTAATGAAAGCATATACAACTGCAACTCATTTTTTTTCACTTTTTCATATCATATTCTGAGTAAATTGTTTGTGGTATATCTTGTAAGTTTTTTATTGGTCCATAGATTCTTGTGAGCTCAATTTTAATATGGTATTAGAGCCTCAATTGGACAAGGCATTTCTTCTTCTACAAATTTCATGCTGGATCAAAACATTTTGAGCAAAATTGCTCCTTCCAACTCTGCACCAGAAGCGAATAGTTTACCACATAATTCCTGGGAAAAATAGTATTCTTAATCAAGCTTACTTGATTGGATAAGCCGGGTGTGAAGCAAACTCCAAAAGTGCAGGTTGTCAACCTTACTTTGTCTATTTTTTGTGATTTGCAGGTTTCTCGATCAATTTCACTGCATTCGCTACAACAACATAATGGCCTCTTTAAGCAAACTTCTCACTCCTTTCAAATACCATCAGTGGAAGGAGGTCATTGAGATTAAGTTGCGCTCCAAAGGACTCTACAGAGTCAACATGGACACAGAGGTAGAGCCAAATCATGTTGTAGACAAACCAAAATACTGGAATAAGCTTGATGAAACATATGGATTTATGTGCCTTTCAATTTCTAAGGATCTTCTCTTCCACATCACTAGATTTAGGACTCCCAAGGATATTTGGGACTAGCTTGCTACTCTGTTTGATAAGAAATATGACTTGATAATCTATTAGCTAGAGAATGAGCTGATATCTCTAGACCCGGGCAACTTTGAAACCATGAAAGACTTCTTCACCAAATTCAAGCACTTGGTGCTCTTGTTGAATCTGTGTAAATTTGATAAGGATTATGATAAACTCATCCTTTCCATCATTTCAAAACTTGGCCCAGATTACTCAGTATTTTCATCCACCTTTCATACCGAGAAGCTTACAATCCCGAATTGGAAGATGTCGACCCTCAATGCATTCATCGAGTCTCTCACCAATGAGCATGACCAAATGGGAATCATCATATCCTCCAAATATCAAGCCTTGTTTGCTAGAGGACCCAAAGATACTAATGGAAAGGGGAAGAAAAAGAACCAAAAGAAAAAGTATGATCCTCTTAAGGAGAAGGAGCATTCAGTTGAGTCCTCAGGTTCGAGGAGAAACAAGAAGGGAAAATAATTGTTCTTACTGTGAAAGGGGATTTCATCCAGAAATATCTTGTATGAGGAGAAAAATTGATCAAATGGATCTTCTCGTAAAGAAAAATAACATCACTCTACCAGCTAGATAAAGGAATATTGATTATGGAGAAAATATTGAAGTTCATGATGAGAGATGTCATGCACTGAAGGCTAGTTGTTAAAAAACGCATGCTTTCCTCATTGATTCAAGAGCTTCCAATCATATGGTTGCATCCATAGAATCATTTTTATTATTATAGTCTACTGATGGTCCTAGCATTCACATGGGTGAAGACAGTCAAATTCGAGCTGAAGGGAAGGGTTCTATCAAGTTGGAACATGGAAAGTTCAATGATGTACTTTATGTTCCCTCCTTAGCTGCAAATCTGTTATCTGTATACCAGATGACCCACAGTAGCCCACCAAAGCAAGTGATATTTGGTCCTGACTCAATGGAGATCACAGATATCTCTACTGGGAACATTATAGCAAAGGGTGCTACAAATCATGCCTCCAAGGCATACGAATTCTCACACTTTCTGCCATTTTCACATCTAGTGCACTCTCAGCTACCACTTGAAAGAGGAGGTAAAACCATTCTATCTACTCCTTTTGCATATGATAAAGTTTCCATTAGTGGTTCAGAATACGAAGCAGAAGACTATGTTGTATCAGTTTATGAGATTGAAGTTCACAGTGATTCTGATCCAAATCCAATCCCTACTCCCAATCCTAATCCCAAATGGGTACAAAAGGTTATTCGGGTAGCTAGGAAGTTGACTAGAAATTCATCTGACATAAAGAGGACAAGAAATCAGTTTTAGAAAGAGAACCTTGCGCTATGTCAATAAATCTCACTTACTTTAGAGAGATGCAACAAACTCCCTGTCAAATGCTACATGACAAGGTCTGATTAGCTACACCGCTCTCATAAGAACAAAGTGGATCATGTCTCTCTTCCTCCAAAAATAAACGAAGGTCACACTCCTCCTTCCTTCCATCATCATTTTGGGAGAAGATAAAGAAGTCTACATGCTAGGCACCAGGATACTTGTGCGCAGAAAAACAAGCATGATGCTTCACTACACCACAGAGATGAAGGTTGCAGCAACATTTTCTCAAGTTTTTTTTCTCTTGATATGAAAACTCGAATCCTGATTCTACCTACTTAGTTTGAGGGGGGGTATTTTTCCCATGAGGTTTTTCCCCGTTTCCTTGTTTGTATTAAGCAGTTACTTTTTTCATTTTATCTGTAATGGGTGACCTTTGGTATTAGTTATCATTATCATTTATGGGGGGTGTTAGGATTATAATCCTCCTGTAGCTAGGAATTTTGCACCTCCTGCGGACAGGATATGTTCCTCTAGTCTGAATGGTTCAGATCTAGAACAAATGGTACACGAAAATATTGGAAGACATTCCCTAGAATGGGTAGAGATTTGGAATCAGTCTCTTTGATGTAATAGTATAGTTGTTTCATGTAAAGATGATACTTCATGGATGTACCTGCATAATCACAAGAAAAACAAACAAGATCAAATAGAATCAGAATATGATCCACTATTCTATATTGACGACTAAGGAATTCAATAATAAAACATACGAGAATAACACAATATATCTTATGGGAAAGGAACCAATTTTGCATTAGATAATAGAGAAGAAGTTTACAACCTATGCCTTAGTGTCGATGTACTCCTCCACAAAGCCAACATCTTGTACCCAATAGATCCAACTTTCTCCTTCAATCTCACTTAACTATTTTAGGCCAGAATGTCAAAGCAACATCATAACTTTACTCCCTCCTCAACCATGGAGTATGAGCCTGCTTTTATAGGCTTGGGATGGATAGAGATGGTTGAGGAATTTGTGGATGAGGTGGAAGGGATATCCCAAACAGATAGATCTCGAGTCCAGGTATCCCTAGGAGGTAGGGATGAGGTTTCCACGAAGCCTCTCTTCGAGAAGTTTCGTGAAGACTTCTATTTTTCACTTTTTACCAAGGGAACCGCTTCTCCTCCACTATAACAGAGCGGTGCTAGGGCAGAAACGTGCATTGTCTACATGCCATAAGTGGTGGCACCGCTTACTGTCAAGAGACAATAAGCATTACCTGAGTTTTATGAAGGAGGTAACACACCTTTCTAACTGGTCAAAGGATGTGCTCAACTTATACTTGTAAAACTGTAAACGGAAAAATAGTATTTCACTTCATATTTTGGTATTTTTAGGGATAACTTGATGTTTGGGTTCTTTGCACATGGTGGTGGCGAGATTTAGGTGTAATAGAATGCCCCCCAAGGCATGAGGCTAGAGGGATATAATAGGTGAATGATTTGAAAGAGCAAGTTATCACTTCGAGGCAAGAATCAGCTTGATCAGAGATCATCAACCAAGAATATGTAATACATCAATACGTTTGACTCGTGAGAAAATATGTCTTCATCATGGCTGCAGACCAATACAAGGCAGATCCATGAGAGAGATTAA
Organism: Pseudotsuga menziesii; assembly: GCA_001517045.1. Classification (NCBI taxonomy): domain Eukaryota; kingdom Viridiplantae; phylum Streptophyta; class Pinopsida; order Pinales; family Pinaceae; genus Pseudotsuga; species Pseudotsuga menziesii. The sequence continues at coordinate 246,485 of LPNX010959108.1, forward strand.
CAAACATGGCTACTAGAAAACAATGTAGATCCATGTGATAGAGGACTCAAACTTGAACATAGCTACTGGATATAAAATGTAGATCTATTTCATACAGATGCAAATCTGAGCATAGCCATGACCATACAATGGTGGATCCATGATGGTACTTCATACAATATATTCCATCGCAACCTGGGGAGAAAGCTATGAGTGCTTTTCAACAGATACCCAGGGTCTTCGTCTCATCTTCCAAAAAGTATGATTCTATCCATGAGATTACAATGATCTAAAGTTGAACATGGTAGAAACCACTTGATTACCAGTCAATGATGTGAACCATTAACAAGTGCGAGGGAGATCACTATTAATGCCAATGATTCCCAAGGAACCATAGTACAATATACTGAGTGTGAATATATGATTTGATGTCGAACACTCAGTCGAATCTATCAATCAAAGGTCAATGATGTGAACCTATTTCGAGAGCGAGAGAATCTATCATTGAGGCATATAGATCTCAAGGTACTAAACTTGTTTCTAATACTAATTCCTAGATGATGAGATGATGTTGATAGGAATAGTCTCATCGAAGGAGGGCCATAATGAATCCCACATCGATGACACGAAACTTGGATCAAAGTTATGGAATGTTGTAGATAATGTAACCATTGGATTGACTCAAAAGTACTGACACAAAATTTGTTTTAACTGTAGAGGTAAAATTTCAACTTCTCTTTGAACATCGGGCGACACGACAAAAGACTTGGCAGCATTGACTTGACGAGGCGGAACACAATATGACATTGGACAATGTAATATTTGAAAGACTCAAAGGAGTGGCATGACTCATGAAAGTGGATCGACTAAGAGACAAGCTGAATACCGAATTGGCTGAATGAAATGTAGACAAGTGCCATGTTCAAAGGTGACAAACAAATTGCCATTTTATTTGCAAAATGAATTGATTCCCTTCCCTTAATTTCCTCATCATGATTGATGAGTGCCTCTTTTTCATTTTTACGAGTTTAAAGAGGGTAACAAACACTCATTGTAGATCATTCGAAGGCAATTCCATTATCATACATTTTACGAACCTGAGAACATAGGCGGTTTGTTCCCAAAAAAGGGTCTATCAGTTTTTAGTTTAACGAGTCTAATGAAAGTTAACTCGGTATCGTTCATGTTTAGAGAGTTTGAACGAAGATGGAAGAAGACTCCAAAGGGTCCTTTTTCATATGATTTAGTCTCTAGGTCCCAAAAAATAATAAAATAATACCCAAGAGAACTCTTCCAGTCCTGATTGGATGGAGTGTTCCTTTTTTGTAAATATTCTATCCGAACCGAAAAAGAGATAAACTACCATTGGAGAGACCACTCTTCAAATACTTTAACGAGTGAGAAGAAGACAAGTGCACTCGACAATATTTCGTATTTAGGGAGCCTGAAAAGAGTTTAAAGGAGATCACATTAGGTCTCTTTTCATGATGAAATGTTTTACGAGCTTGAAAAGAATCAAAAAAAGACTCGGAACTTTGATACTGGGTTTTGGGATCATGATCAAAGTATCGAAATGAACGCTAGAGGACTTTTTTTGTTTTCCAAAAGTACGAAAAAGTAAAAAACGAACTTCCCCATAGACATTACTGCTGATTCCTGACCCTGCAAGACTTAAAGCGTAAAATAGTAAAAACCAACTTATTTACTATTTACCGAACCTTGAAGAGTATTTTGGGAGATTTTGAGCCAAAAATTCAGCTGGAGATTACGGGAGCATCCACCGTCTGTTTTTTGCATCATCAGATTTAAGTAAAAGTTAAAAGCATCCTCTTTCTTTTCATGGTTTCGAATTTTTAATTTTTATGGGTTTTTGAGCTCAAAGGTCAAAACTAAAATAGAAAAAGAGGGCATCGCGCTTGGCCTTTACGGGAAATGCGGTGCTCGACATAAACCGTGTTTTTTGAGTTTAACACAGGCGGTGGCACCGCTCTGTCTTAACTAGGCAGAGGCGGTGCCGGCCGTGATTTTTAAAAAACATATGGCCCAGACAAAATAAAAGTCTGTAAGCAATTTTGATGGTTGGAAATTCTTCTAAATGACTTTTTAATCATTTTTGGAAGGTTCATTCGATCAAAATACAACATGATGACGATGATTCCCTTGCCACAAGAAATGAGGGTTATGTGGATTCCCTATGGGGTTGTGGCCTCCTGAAGTTCTTTCGTACCCCTAGTATGGTTTCACATCCCCGCTTACTGGAATATATTCTATAGATATGGAACCTAGAGAAACAACATTTTGAGGTAGGACCTCATGTTTTGATTATAGAGGTTGAAGACATCTAATTCTTGACATGGTTGTCCAAACGAGGGGCCCCTATTTCTCTAAATGGTTCCCGAGGAGGGGATGTGACTACTCGAGAATTTATTGATCGTCATTTTCTTCCTGGCATGAAAATGTCAGGTAAGAAGATTCCCATCAGAGTTGTGGTGGATATGCCACTTCGCACTGTTTTGTTTATTATGTAGAGGCTAGTTGGAAACCAAGGTCCTCATTAAGCATCCCAGGCACATATGATTTATGCCCTGGAAGCTGTACCTACAGTTTTCAACTAGGCATAAGCACTTCTTCCTGTTTTCAAGGACCAACTGATAAAATGTCGGCAAGGGGAACTAAAGCAGTTCAGGTATGGGTCCATTTTATCTTGCTTCTTCCTTGAGAGGGTGCCTCTCATGAGACCCTAGGTGATCTTCACTGAGCTTAGGGATAGAGACCCATGCATGCTAAGGTGGGTAGAGATCATGGCCCACATAGGAGGTGGCAGGACTAAGGTGAAATTCGAGGCCTCTTTCTTCTGTTGGTTGCATGACCGGATCCTCATGATAGAGGATTATGCATACGAAAGGAATGATTTTAGAGGCGATCCTGACCTACCATTACCACTTGGTGCACAGTGGGGAGATATTGGTAAGAAGAAAAAACCCTAAAATGTTGATCATGTTTTTATATTTTTATATTTTATGTTTTTTTTATGGTTAGTAACAAGACTTAAAAATTTACATGCAGATGTTGGTGGTGCACGGCCCGGGGGACCCTCCCCGATGGATAGACGAGTTGGAGCTCAATTTGTTCACAGAGGTGATGACCATGTTACTGAGCTGGAGGAGAATATGGAGTGCCTGACTCTTGACATCCCTGATGCAGCAATAGATGACCTCCCCATGAGGTATTAGAGACACATTGGAGGAGTACCAGGTCGCTTCAGTCGACTGCTTCGTAGGGTAGCACGGGCCATCATGTGCTATCATGAGCATCATTAGATGGTGGAATGCATGATGTACTACTGAAAGCTGACTAGCTTCAGGGTTTTTGTATGATTTTGTATTTCCTGAAAGCCATAGTGCTTCAGATGAGGTCTAGTGACCACATTTTTTGTAAAAAACACTTTATATATATATATATATATATATATATATATATATATATNCAATCTAGAATGTAGTTTGCTAATGAATCATCAACTGTATTATCTGACCTAGGGATATGCCTGTAAGTGATACACTTGAATGAATTCTCTAATAAATGCACTCTCTGAAACAAACGGAGGAGTACCGGGTTTTTGATGGTATAGACATGGTTTAGATGACAAACCACTAATTGCAAATCCATAAACACTACCAAATCATGAATGTCTCAAGATGCAACCTCAGTCAGTAGACCTATTACTGCCTAATACTCAATGATGCTGTTGGTAGTGGGACCAATACAAATCACTCCTGAACTTATCAAGTCATGAGCCGGGGAATAGAGAACTCAAGTAGCTGAAGCAAGGTTCAGGGTATGACGGGAAGCACCATCAGCGAAGCCGTAAAAAGCCATCCGATCTGCATAACCAAAACATGGTATAAACAGTTTGGACACTAAACTCAAAACCATACTGAATTAAGACACAACACACTGAAAGTAAAAAATATACATATATACAAGGTACCATACAAAAAATGATTTAAGCATAGTACCTCTTCATGTACAACCCATTGTGAGGTTTCCCGAAGGGTATCCCGTCATAATCCATGAGCTCGTAAGCCCCTTTCTCTAAAACTTTGCTGATGAAAAAGGGACCATACCACAATGAATCGGACTTCCCTTTACCTAGTTTATCGTGTATCTAATCGTAGGTCAGAAGAGGGTCACCTTCATTGAAAACACGAGGATGAACAGATTTATCATATTGTGCCTTGACGTGTTTCTTATGTGCCTCATTATCTAAGGCAACATCTCTTCTAGTTTTGTCAAGATTAGTTAGGTATAGAAATCTCTCTTCCTCGATGGAAGTATTTGGCAGAAGTTCTACTGAAAGTTTCAGTGACGGAATCTGGCATTAGATAGGAAGGACAACTTCTAGTCAGTAAACTAATTGGAAAGGTGTGAAACCAATCACTATTTTTACCGAAGTCCTGTAAGCCCAAAGAGAAGAAAAGAGAGTCAGGTGCCAGTTGGATGTATGATCTCCAACCATCCTCTATAGCATAGTTTTTAAAAATTTGTTAATGGCCTCAACCCGACCATTAGCCTGTGGATAGTAAGGAGTTGAGTTTTCATGGAGAAAACCCAACTTGGTACTTAACTTGGTCATCATCTGATTCCAGAAATGTGATCCATGGTCAGTGACTATAGACTATGGGACTCCAAACCTAGTTATCATGTGATTAAATAAGAAGAGGGCAGAAGTCTGGTCCATCCTCTTCATATGTAGGCATAGCCTCAGCCCATTTCATGAAATAATCAACGGCTATGATGATGTAACCATGCCCCCTGGCTAAGGTAGGCTTACAATGCATAAAGTCAATACGCCATTTGGAAAAAGGGCCAACCGTAATGATGGGGTGTAAAGGAGCAGGGTGGGTGTGATTTTTCGGATAGAAATGTTGGCAAGGTGGGCATTTCTTAACAGCCTCATGACAGTCTTTGAAGATTGAAGGCCAGAAATAGCCATCACGGAGGATTTTTTGGGCTGTAGCCATCCCAGAAAGATGACTGCCACATGCTCCAGAGTGGAAATCATTAAGGACTAGTTCAACCTCTTCATGTGTAAGGCATTGTCATAGAATGAAATAAATACCACGTCTATACAATGTATCATTTAAGATGAGGTAGTACTTCGCATGGTGACAGATACGATGATGATTGTCACAGGATATATTGGGATGAAATCTTTGAGTTTGGAGATAAATGATTAAATATCCATACGATGGATCGATTGTGCTTATAAAGAACATGAATTCATCCAGAAATGAATCACTGGGCTCAGTATCCATCAAAGCACAAGGAAGGTCACACATCAGCTCTGCAAAGACCAAGGATTTCTTTGAAGTGGCCTTAAAAAACTCTAGGTCGAATTCCTGTAGGATGACAATCCAACGGGAATATTTGCCTCCTAGCACCTGATGAGTCAAGATGTAGTACATAGGGTTCTGATATGCAAGTACCGTGGTAGTGCAAAGCAAGATGTAATGATGAAATTTCTGAACAACAATGAGTATTGGTTTTCAGAATCAATGAGAATCTTACTGGCATACTATATCATGTGTTCCTGACCATTGGGATCTTCCTGCACTAAAACCATTCAAATGGTAGTAGTGGATGCAGCAACATAGAAGAGAAATTCATTTGAATAATCTGGGGGGTGTATCATGGGTGAATGAGTCAGAGTGTGCTTGAAATTATCAAAGGCTCACTGGGCTTGGTCATCCCAGAAGAATGAAGTCTTCTTCTTTAGGAGACGCATATAACCGTGTGCTTTCTCAGTGAAATTGCAAACAAAACGACAAAGAAAGTTTTCCTTCTCTTGCAAACTTTGGAGCTCAACAATGTTTCTTAGGGCACATAGGGCTAATATAGCAGCAATCTTCAGTGGATCAATCCAGATGCCATCCTTAGAAACCACAAAGCCAAGAAGACGTCCCGTCTCAACGAAAAAAACACATTTGTGTGGATTGAGCCGTATGTTATAATGACGACATCTTAGGAAAATGTCCCTAAGATTTCGAGGGTGGTATTCCCATTCCTGTGAATGCATTGGGAGATCATCAAGGTATGGCTCCACGATGTTCTTAATATCGTGAAACGCATCGGACATGGCACACTGGAACATAGCTTTGGTGTTCTTGAGGCCAAAAGGTAACTTCCTATAGGCAAAGGTTTTCAACAGGCATATAAATTCCGTTTTGTGCTGATCGACAGAAAAGATCTCAATCTAATTGTAGCCAGAAAAGCCATCCATGAATGAGAATACGACACTTCCAGCACAGTTTTCAATAATTTGATCGATATGCGGAGTTGGAAAATTGTCTTTAGGACAAGCTTTATTCAGGTCTCGAAAATCGATATAGACTCTAATAGTGCTCTGCTTTTTGTTCACAGGGACAATGTTAGATACCCATTCTGTCAGGGGTACAGGATAAATAAATCCTTCCTTCAGAAGTTTTTCTACTTTGTCTTTAATAGCCACAGCCTTCCGGGGATGGACTTGACGTAATTTCTGCTTCACACGTTTGGCCATGGGATAGGTTTTAATTTCATGAACCACAGTAGATGGGTCTATCCCAGGCATTTTTTCATAAGTATAGGAAAAAATATCTCAGAATTCTTTGAACAATGCTCTATATGATTCAGTTTCTTCTATTGAGTAGTTCCGCCCTACATGAATATGCTCAATGGTTCCATACATTGGGGTTGTTTTAGTAATGTTGCATAGATTTCCTTCGGATTCAATATTTTGCAACAATACAGGTGTTTGCAAATGGGTGACAATATCAACACTGATAAGTGATTCAAGGTCAAAAACCCACCGAAGTGGAATTGGGAAGAAAAGAAGATCGATGATGATGATATTCCCATATGGGTTCACTCTCACTCATGATCTCAATGAGGGACTCATCTGAAGGAAAATTTTGTGTGAGATAATCTAGAGTGGGAAGAGAGGGTTCTAACTAGCAAGGCATATGGTAAGGATTCGAAGCCACGAGTTGAAGGTCATCAATATGGTCATCGAAAATAGATTGAACAACATCGTACATTGCTTCATACAGAAAAAGGGAGGATGAATCAACAATTTCTTTGCCCTTGGTGCTATAGACAGTTGTGGAAATCATATTTATTGTCTCCACTTATTTACTAGGAGGGGCTGACGGAAACACACCCATAAGGGTGGATTATTTCAACATACCTATCCCAATCGACTGATAAGGAGGAGGGGATTGACCTAGCATAGGGATGTTATTCGCCGTAGGGGTCGTAACATCCGGTGTACAATAGTCAAGTTGATCAATAGACACAATCTTCCCCAAATGTGGAAATTGGAGAGTTCTAAATACCATCGAAGAGACAACGGTCATAGCGTAAAACTAATTTCTCCCCAATATAAGATTGTAATCTAACAGGGCATCAACCACTTCCACTTAAATGGAAACAACCTTGCCTCCAAGATTGACTGAAAGTGTTGGCAATAGACCATGAGACTGGAAACCTCATCCATCAAAATATTTTAAGGTAGTAGGTGACTTCATAACCTTAGGAGAACCAATGGCTCTCCAATAGGATATAGACAAGACTGAGGGCGAAGCTCCCTCATCCAGGATGGTCCGATGGGCCTTTCTCCCAACTACTCTAGAGGCAATATGGAACACGAGCTGGTGAGGTAATCTGGATTTATAGTTCTCTACGTTGAAATGAATAAATTTGGTATTTTCTGGTTCTAATGCCCCAAAAGTTGTTAGCAGGTTTTTACGTTGCATTGGACAGCTTTGGAGTACCTCAAGGGTAGACATCGCGCAAGGTGCCTAAGATAAACATTCAACAACATTATAAAATTGTGCAGCTCAGGAATTGGGATTGAAAACAGGCTTCCTAAGGGTAGCCTTAGGTGGTCGTAAAATTAAATCAAGATTAGGTTTTTCGATCACGAGAGGGCCATTAGATGAATACAACGAAGAACTAGTAGAAGGAACTTTCTCAGAAGAAGGATTTTCATCCATCTTCTCTATTGGCTTGTCATATGAATGACTATGCGTATTCAAATTGATGGTCTCAGAAGACATCATTCTGATTTCTTCCGTGGAATTGGAGGTCCCCTGATTAGACATGTGGTCTATCAGTTGCTGTTGAGAGGGAAAAGGGTCAGTAAGAATCGTTGGTGCAGGGTTACTCTTACAAAATTTACTAATATCGTCACGATGAGGACATTATTTCACGAAGTGATCTGCTCCACACAATAAGCAAGGATATTTGGCTTTCCTTTTCCCTTTATCATTCTCATTGGTCGTCGGTTTAGGATTCTCCTGCTAGTTTCCAGGTTTCTTGTTTTTACCTTTTCCCTTCTTGTTGTTTCTGGATGTCTGCAAAATTTGAATAGCATTCACTTCGGTGGAAACCATAGGAGTTGAAGGACCAGTGGTAGAAGCATTTGGTTGCTTGGCAGGTTTTGCTGTCGACGAGGGATGGATTGAACCAACCACCCCATCAACATGAGTTTCTACTGGTGGCTTAAAAAGATCTATGCTGGGGCGAGGAGCTTGAGGAATTAAGTCATACAGCATTCCAGATTAGGAATATACCAAATCCAGATACTGAGCGTGAATGATCACCTTCTCTTCAGTAACGGCACCACCCATAGCCACATCTCGAGCGATAGGAGGAAACAATGACTTTGTGAACCAATCAGCTAGCAGTTGGTCCAGGATGGGAGCTTTAATAATATGTCGGTGCCTTCTCCACTCATGGATATGGTCCGATATGTGCATGGACGTAATATGATGGAGTGAAGTTAAAATATTCGTACCTGTTTCATAACAAATGGGTAGCTGAAAGTGTGTAAGGAAAACTGTTTCCAGAGATCTAAAATCCACAAATGAATGTTGTGGAAGTTCAATGTACCACTTCGCAACCATGTCGGTCAGTGTGCGCTGGAAGAGACTTAAACAAACAAAATCATCCATCAAGGAGTTCAAGGAACACCATAGATGGAAGGTCATAATGTGGTTATTGGGATCATCTCCCTGCTTTCCATCAAACTTGGGAATGTCTGATAGTAATTTTACCAAAATAGTAGGCCATGAAGGGTTGTGTTGAATGGGATCATTTATCAACTTGGACAAATCAGGTAAGTCCAAAGTTGCCAAGAAAGGTAATTGCCAATTAGGTTCCACATACTGGTAATATTGATAAGGCATGTGTGTACCAGTAGGGCTGTAAGCTGACTGATATATGGGATGTTGATTTGGTTGATTAGATGATGAACCTCTCGAAGATCCCCCTGAAGGGGATGGGGCTCCAAGAGGTGGGACTCTAGGAGGTGGTCCGCTAGGTAGAGGTCCACTAGGTGGTGGTCCTCCGGAAGGTGGACCTCCAGGTAGTGGAACTCCAGAAGTTGGGCCTCCAGGTGGTGGACCCCCAGAAGGTGGGCCTCTAGGTGGTGGGCCCCCAGGTGATGGCCCTCCAGGCGGTGGGCCTCCTCCTGGTGGACCTCCAAAGGGTGGTCCACCATAAGGTGGCCCTCCAACACCTCCAGTAGTAAGAATAGGAATTCCTCCCATTGCTGGCATATAGGACCAATTAGGTTTCCCCCATGGTGTAAACGTGTTTCGAGGGTAAGGGATTCCATAATACATGGTTCCTGTAGATGTAGGTTGATAATTCATGTTTACTATAGGTAATTTATTTGTTGGGTAACCATATCCCCAAGAAGGATGGTTGAATACAAGTTGTACCCTTAAGGGTTGGCCTAAACTCGATGTAGGATTTACCATATTGGTGTGGCTAGGAGGAACATACACTGTGGACTACCCTGCAGTAGAGGTCTGCCTAGTACTAGTAACAACTCCACTAGCTGATAACATAGGTCACGCCAGGGGTTGGCCTTGGTGTTAGAAGGTATTGACTCCACTTAAGCTGAGGGTTTCCCCCCAGCTATAGAGGGTATGGGAGGACTAAAAACAGACCTAGGATTTAACACTGTAAGGTTGGAGGTTTGACCCGGATCACGAGGAGACATGCCATGAGATGGAGAATAACCATAAAGGGGACTATATCCAGAATGCCATGGATTCGATAGATGTGGTAAAAGAGCTGACATAGGTTCTTTGTGAGGTATAGGGGTAGCAAAAACCCTGTCCATGAAAGGAAGTGTCACCCGCAGGAGATTGTTGGACCAAGGGAGTAACGTAAGAATCGAATTGATCTCCACTTTCTACAAGTATATTTTCCTCCATATGGGAGTTAGTTGCAGCTCCTTGGTCTGCGGATTCCATTGGGCCTTCCCCTATTGCAGGTGGAAAGTCGGGTGGTAAGCTCTGGTTTCTTCTGGATCCTCTCAACTGAAACTCAGCCTGATAAAAAAAGTCACTAAAACCTAACCTAGGGTTTCAAAACTAAGAAAAATCACACAAGGTCTTCTCCTACACAAGATACAGGCCACAAGCAAACTTAAGTGATAGGATGAGCTCAAAATATCCGGTCTCTCACCAAGATCATCAAGAAGGTGCAACTTGCGATATACTCAAGGTACATGCATATTAATATCCCCAAGTGCTGTTCTCGGTGTATTGCTCCAAGCAAGACGACCAAAAGGTTTTTCTCAGTTGGACAATGAATACTAGTAGGTTCTCTCGATATACGCAAGGTACGTGGGAGCTCAAATCCGTAGTAGTGCTGTCTAATGCACAACCGTCCACAAGGGGCCTTCCGATATACAATCGAGTACATGAAGTACCTTTCTATATACCTCAAGGGTACGTGAAAGGTCATTCGATATATCGATGGTACGTGGAAGAACTGCGCGAGTCCCGTGTTGTAGTGTAGGAAAATAATGACAGCTCCTACGTTTTACGACATTGGAACACGTCACTAATTTATCACTCAAATTTCTATACAATTTTAGACCTATAACTACCGTTAATTTTAACTTGAGCGGTTAGGTGAATGCATGGAGTTCTGACATAAATGTAAAGCCATGCAAATATGAAATGCAAACTCGTTTCACTTTACCATTCAACATATGGCTACTTATGGGAAGGAGAGAGTATTTTTCTTTTCAATTTTCGTTTCGAAACCAAATTTTTTTCCCAAACAACTACACTAAACTAATCTTTTTCTGAGAAAGAGAAACAAGCAACAAAGTTCAAACTGCTTTTGAAAGCAAGCAAAATAGGGTAAGATCTCTTTCTCTAAGAAGAAAGACAAAAAAAAAACTCAAAGGTATAATCAATACTTTTTTCAAATTTTCTTTCAAATCTAGAAAGATCTAACTTAAAACCACTAACATTTTTCTTTTAATGAGATCAGAATGTAAAAGAGAGAGAAGAAAAATGGAGATCTAAAAGCTGCTGAGGCTAATCAGAGGTCCAATAATTTGTCCTCAAACAAAAATATGAACAAAGTCCCAGCAAAAAAATTTCTTTTTTCAAATAAAAAAGAAGTCCTTCACAAACTTTAATGAAAAATGAAAACAAGCAACCAATCAAGAAATTCTTTCTTTTCAGATTTATCTAACAATAAGTCAGAGATCTAACTGATGCTAAGCTTTCAAACATCACTCTTTTCAAAAAACTTAAAACCAAGCATACAAGCAAATGAAAAGATGAGTCTATCCTAGCTCTTTGATTTCAACAAAATAATCCTTTTACCACATCTAGTTTGACATTCAAACACTCAGATCTCTTTTAAAAAAACCCAGACATTTAGAATTGAAAGCAACTCAACCAAAATTTTTACAAAAAACTTTGAAAAAGCAAGTCTGGAAAAGCCTACCTGGCACCGCTTCCAGAGGGTCACTGACAGAGCGATTCTACACGAGCACTGCTTCCTGATTGTTGATCATAGGCAGTGGCACCGCGTTCTGCTAACTAAGTTCAGGAGGTGGCACCACTTATTTTCCACAATGCATGCGCGGTTCCCTGTAGATGTCCAAAACAAAGAAAATTGCGAAAAAGTAATTTTTTCTTTTTTTTGTATCTGGAGTAATTGACAACTAGCTGGTTTCGTACTCGCGTGACACAAGGTCGATTCCGACTGCTACCACTATAACCTCCAGGAGAATACAATGACCCCCACGATGCATCTCAGGCTGCAACGAGGTTTGAACCCTTGACTTGCTTAACAACCCACACACCTTAACAAGTGCATGGTTTCCAATTGGTCTACACCTCGGGGGGTGTGAAAAAGTAAAATTAATTAGTGTGCAACTAGCATTTAAATCATGAATTAACAGTAATTGAAAGCACAAAAAGTGAGAACAACCCATATCTGAATAGATCTGATGATACTAAACCAAAATCTCACTAGATCATCTAGTGGATCTGATTGAACTGATAAATACTGGAGCTTGGATTTCAGACAAGTGTTTGAAAAGACTAAGGAAGATCAGATCAGTTGAAGCTCTTCCCAAGTGGAGTCACTATATTTGTAGCTAGGAATTTCACACCTCCTGCGGACAAGAGTTGTTCCTCTAGTTTGAATGGTTTAGATCTAGAACAAATGGTACAAAACAAGATTGGAAGACATTCCCTAGAATGGGTGGAGATCTGGAATCGGTCTCTTTGATGTAATAGTATAGTTGTTTCCTATAAATATGACCCTTCACAGATGTACCTTCATAATCATAAGAAAAACAAGAAACAAGATCAAATAGAACCAGAATATGATCCACTATTCTATATTAATGACTAAGGAATTCAATAATAAAACATATGATAATAACGCAATATATTTTATGGGAAAGGAACCAATTTTGCATTAGATAATAGAGAAGAGTTTTACAACCTATGCCTTAGTGTCGATTTACTCCTCCACAAAGCCAACGTCTCATCCCCAATAGCTCCAACTTTCTCCTTCAAGCTCACTTAACTGTTTTAGGCCACAATGTCAAAGCAACAACATAACTTTACTCCCTCCTCAACCATGGAGTATAAGCCTGCTTTTATAGGCTTGGGATGGATAGAGATGGTTGAGGAATTTGTGGATGAGGTGGAAGGGAGATCCCAAAAGGATGGATCTCGAGTCTAGGTAGCCCTAGGAGGTAGGGATGAGGTTGCCACGAAGCTTCACTTCGATAAGTTTCGTGAAGACTTCTCTTTTTCACTTTTTACCAAGGGCACCACTTCTCCTCCACTATAACGGAGCGGTGCTAGGGAAGAACTGCTCATTGTATACAGGCCATAAGAGGTGGCACCACTTACTTTCAAGAGACAATAAGCGTTACCTGAGTTTTATGAAGGAGTTAACGCACCTTGCTAACTGGTCAAAGGCGGTGCTCAACTTATGCTTATAAAAATGTAATCAATGAGGAAAAATAGTATTTCACTTCATATTTTGGGATTTTTAGGGCTAATCTGATGTTTGGGTTCTTTGCACATGGTGGTGATGAGATTTAGGTGTAACACCTCCCTTGTCAAAACTGGTTAATTTAGCCTAACTTAGGAGTCATTTAGTCATTATTGAGTAACTAGTACTATTGGGTCCACTTGGCCTAATGGATCCACATGTACCACTCACTAGAGTGTGGGGAACACTGATTTAGGCTAACTGCCACTGACTGCACTTGCATGCATCAGTTTGGGCGTATCCTAGACTAATCCCTACAATTTAGAATCCACTGGGAGTGTCGACACCAACCTCCTTCAGTTGTTGACAGTTGGTGACTAGTCAAGCCTAGTTATGAGTCATTTACATTCAGTTAGTGCTAGTATTTGCATGGTTGCATGTGGAAAGATGGATTTTCTCACCTACCACATCAATTAGACCAGTTTAACTGATTCTAACTGATTGAGAGACTAGATTAGACAACTGGAGTTAGCTAGTTAAGTTGTGATAGTGATTTAGACACATCCAATTATCCATGCAGTTAGATTGAGTTAATCGATTCGGTTTTTCTCTCATGAATTTGAATTGTCTGGCTATTAATGCCAGTGTATTGCATTGTAATGATTATACATTTTACTTTTTTATTAATGAAAGCATATACAACTACAACTCATTTTTTTGCATTGTTTCATATCATATTTTGAGTAAATTGTTTGTGGAATCCTCTGTAAGTTTGTCTTGGTCCATAGATTCCTGTGAGCTCAATTTTAATATAAACTAGGTTTTTTGGGGAATCTCATGCATTATATTAAACTTTAAACTCATTTGCATTGTTTATTTATTTTTATTCATGCAAGATATATTTATCTTCTTGTTAAGCACACGAGTTGGCGATTTGGGACTAAATCTGATAGCAGCTAATATTGTTATATTTTATGAAAGTGATTGGAATCCAACCTTGGATTTACAATCCATGGATAGAGCACATCAACTTGGACAAACTAGGGAGGTCACGTAAAATTTCTGTAACAGATCTCAACTATTAGACTTCGTCCAAGATCTGAGTCCTCCAATGTACTCAAGTTAACCATTTCTCTATGACCAAAACCATCCTAGAAATTTGATGGATTGTTTCCTTCACCAGATGAGTAGCCATTATTGTACTCACCTATCTCACCGATGCCAACTTTGACATTAATCCTACAACTAAGCTCATCATTTCTCTCCATCTTCGAACAAACAAAGTTTGTTACTGGGGAATCCTCCGTCTTACCGAGGAAAATCCCAGAATGGGTTCTAAGGATTTCCTGCAACGCTTCCCTAACAATATCACCTTTGTTATATTCATCCATCAATACAGTCTCTCCTTCCATCATATATTTTACTGCAGATCTACACAATCTATTTGTAAACAAGAAATTTTCTTTAATTTTTTCGAAAACCAAATCCAACACACCTTCGAATTTTAGCACTTTTACAGGTCAGGAAACTGAGAAAGGATTGGGATCAAATCCAATAAGCTGCTCAAACCCAATACTAATTATTCAACAAGATCCTCAAGAAAAAGGCTTATAGGGGGTGGAATTATACCGAGACTTTCCAATGGTATTCAACCAGAATACAAATAGCCTCCTCTTCACCTCACTTCACCTATTTTCCACTCAAAATATGCTTATAATGATCCAAACACATACAAGGTATCGAACAAAAGCAGATTCTTGAGTTCAGAATACTTGATCCTAAATTGCCTAGGGAGAATTTTTATTGAATGGAAATAACCCAAATTTTAAAAAAAGGAAATTCGACAAGTATGGTCAGAACTCAACAGGCTCTGATATACATATGGAAGATACTGGGTGGAGAGAAAAAATAAAATTGATAGAAATGTCAGGAACCCAGTACAAAACATGGCCTTAAAACATAGATAGAGGAAACCTCCAAAATAACCTAAATAGAGCATAGATTGATCACAATAATGGAATTCGGTGGCGTCCTAAATCAGAGATTAAGGTAATGAAAAATACCCAATATGAGAAAAAATGAACTAAAATCCCAAATAGAGCGCTGGATTTGGTGGGTCATGAACATTCAGAAGAGCCGTGACCCTTCCTTTAAATTTAGCGAACGATTTAGACAAAACTCTCATATTTATCCCTTCATATACTTTGGTAAATCAACCCCAAAATTGTAGAAAACCATGGGAGAGTTTTGAGTTTAATATGCAGAAAATTGAAATGGTATTGTTTTAATGAAGCTCGTGAGCCTGTTAATAACCTCAGATATGCCCATCATATTCAAAATACATACTGATTATTGAAAACAATGGAGTCAAATGGCCGGTCGATGTTCATTGTGTATACGTCCGTCATATAACCAATTTCATTATCTCATTCGCATCATCGGATGGTGCACACTCACTGCACACATTCCGTGACTTGAGCCAGGATTGATCTAATATAAAAATTTCACATCAATTGACGAACACTTTTTATATGGAGGTATACTCATTGAGTATACGGATGGTGCATGCTCACTACACACATTCCGCGACTTGAGCTAGGATTGATCTAATATAAAAATTTCACATCAATTGACGGGCACTTTTTATATGGAGTTATACTCATTGAGTATACATCCACACTCAGCTCGGCCACATATTCATTTTTCTAAGTATATACCAATATTTTTTTATTTTTCATTATTGTCCCTATCACTATGAGGGGGTATGTATGACCAGTTAAACAATTTGGCTAATGTTTCTATTGTAAAATTACTTCTCACCTCTAATGAGGGAAAGCAAATTATTAGCCCTCATGTCTGACCTTTGAACCTTATGCTCTAATACCATATTGTAATGACCCCAAATATACACCTGAAATTTATAATCAATAAAAGAAAAACAAACAAGTATAAGTGAGGTTAGAGTCACCTACTTGAATATAATTCTAGAAATATACTTGGAGAATTAGTTCCTCCCAACCATAGGATAGCACCACAAAACTACGATTCTAGTTTCACCCCCGAGCTGGATCACCACCATGCACATTATAACAACAAGTAAAAATTCCATGCGACACTCTCTCTGAGAGTCTGTAACAAGATCAATGATGGACTTATGAAAAAAGGAGAAACACTCAACACATGCACTCGTAGAAAAGTTTCTCCATGCACAACACGACGTCTCATGCTATCCCAGTGCATCAATATATATAGTTTTTTCCCAGGTCTTATGCCATCCCAATCAAATCTCCAATCAATCCATAAATCCCTATGATTTAGGATCTTGTCTGGCTGTTGAGTTTTATATTGGATTTGATTGGTAAATATATCTCTAGATTTCTTACACATGTTTTCTTGTGCCATGGTGGTGTTTTCACATCCCTACCCCTCTACCAGAGAGAGAACGCGACTTCACGGCTATCAAAACCGGGAAATCTAAGCCCCATGAACATAATAATAAAAATGCATTGAAATAAAACATACAAAGATACATAACGAATGCACTGATATAGAGGAAGCAGATCATCCATTAAAGCATTCAACATGTTCATCATAATTCATTAAACAATTACAGTTGCAGAGGTTAAACACAAGAGATGCTTATCTTGAGAAGAAGCTTGTCCCGCAACCAGCTATGTCACTACAACGTTCCACCCAACCATAGGACAATGTGCTCATCAATCTCTTAGTAACACTGCCACCCCCGAGTTGGGCATGATTCCCACAAGGAGTAAGGGAACAACAACAGGCTCAGACATAGCCAAAGACATGTCAAAATCCAGCCAAGACAAAACTACATTTGGGTTTATCAGACTGCTAAGGAGGTGGAATGGTTGAATTGATAAGCTAGTGAGCTCAATCACAGAGCTATGGACACCTGCACAAAATGTGGCTTGTCTTTCCAAACACCTACATACCCAACACAAGGAAGCATTCTCTTATATGCTACATAGCCCCTTAGGCTATTACTTCCCTTCCAGTGCTCTTCAGGGTGTACAAAGGAAGATAACCAACCCCTCTTGATCTATCTGTGAGGTTCCTTCCTTCACTAGGTTTATCAAGCTAATTCTCACCCAATTCCACTCCAAACCAGTTCAGAACAAACAAGGATTTATAGAACAACAAACACAAGGGTGCACACAACAACAACTACACATGCTGGGTATGAAGGAAAAATGACTTGCAACCAAAAAAACGAATTGGAAAATGGGGAAATCAACCCCTGGGTAAGCAATCCGAATTCAGCAATGATTCTGGGCATTACATGAGCAAAAAAGACTGCTACAAACCCCCAGCTCATGGATTTGAACTCTAAAAATGTCTGTTGGCTTCACGTGGGAAAAAACGTCCCCTTCAAAACCCCAAAACGCGGATCTATTCCCCCAACGACTGTGCAACACCAAAAAATGAAATTTCCCAGCTGTGTGAGTGAGGAAACAATAGAAAAAATTTAGGGAGAGAGCCTAGACACTAAGCATTGGAAAATCGACTTCCAAGCCATGGGGAAAAATGAAGAAACAACCAAAACGTGAATGAAACACACATGAGCTCCCAAAAAATGTGAGGAAGAAGAGGACGTGAATGCATTATGGAATGGGCATGCATTTATGGGTTTTTAATTGCCCAAGAAGTCAAAACACATTTTTCAAAATCTGATGGCTTCTCAAATTCGAATTTGATTGCCATACTCTTCCCATCCCCGTGCATTAACTAACTCAACCACTTCTGGAAGAAATAAATGATTGGGAACAAAAGACAAAATGGGTAGTTGACAGTTTTATGGGTTCTCCTTTTGATATTCTGCTTTACCCTATTGGCTCAAGGGTTTGAATTATTTCCCTTCCTATTCCTTAGGAAATCATGCCCCCATCCCTTTAATGTTGCATTGACATAGCTGGTTGTGGGTATTTTAATTAAATTGCATATTTACAGGATGTCCAAAATATACTATGCTATCGGCTAGCACGATAACCATCGATATCGATTTTAATTTCCTAAACATAAAACACTAAATCGATGGTGGGGCATTTTCCATTAGCTCCACACCATGATTAAATACAATATTTACATCATATATAATTTAATGCAAACGAGGTAAAAAACGGGGTGTTACAGGTGTCTCCTCATGTAACTAAATTCTCCAAGTGCCATTTTCTTTCATTAATAATAAAATAATAGTTTGTTGTGCAAAATGTCACTCACAACTCTTGTGAGTATTTTGGATTTTTAATTAAATCTTACAATATTTTCACAAATATTAAATAAAATAATAATGTCTTGAGATATTATACATCCTCAACCACCATATCTCTCATAGCCATATCTGTAACTTGCTTCCGCCTGTACACTTCATGATTGGAGGGGGCTCTACCAAATCTAGGGAGAAACAAACCTTTTTCATCTTTGTTTTTGATTTTTCCCTTGCAAAAAACTTACACCGTGAATTTTATTTCTAAGATTTAAAATTAATGAAAATACAAGAGAAAGAAGCATGCACATACCTGCAAAATGTGAGTGACACAAGGACAGGTCATCTTGATCTTCGTTATTCTTGATTTCTGCATCTATAACCCTAATTTGCAAGTTAGATTTCTGAAACCTTCTCTGAGCAGGTTATTTAATCCCATGGCATTGGTTTGACCGATCTCTTTGTGGTTTGTTATAATGTGAAGGAAATTGCATCACGCGTAACAAGATACACATGACACAACTTGTAATGAAGACCGCTTGGGGTTTAAAGTTGTGTCCTACACCGTCATTCTACAAATTAGGGCTCGACATGGTCATCCCATATTTAAATGCATGGTTTCGTTGCTCCTTTATTGTACCTACTGAAGGAAGTGTACAATTGTAAACGATATCTGTTGACTATATATTAGTTTGTATTTTGACCATACATTTTAAAGTTTTATCCATAGTTTTACATTGTTGTTGATTTATTTTTATTTTTTTAAATTCATTTTGGCATCATTTTATTGGTTGTCAACTTGAAGCGTTATTTATGGTTCTTTGAGTTCCACACAGAAGTGGAACTAAGTTTTAAGGATTTTTCCTTAGATTTCGAGGTAGAAGCATTTACTAACAGAAACACATCCCAAAGTTTTTAATGAGTTTGCTTGGTACTCCGACCTCATCACTAGTGCATCAACCACCTCTGTCAATGCAGTCACCGCCATTGCCACTTCCTCTGTGACTACCATATCCTATTGCCTTTATCGTTGTTGAAGCATATTCCTTGCTCTTCCAAGGTTTAAACTTAAGTAGATCAACCCCCTCTGTCAATGCAGTCACCGCCATTGCCACTTCCTCTGTGACTACCATATCCTATTGCCTTTATCGTTGTTGAAGCATATTCCTTGCTCTTCCAAGGTTTAAACTTAAGTAGAAAGATCTCACGGTTAGGCCATTGTAACTATTCATCGTCATTGTCTTGTAACTATTCACCGCCACTGTCACTGGAAATTAATTTCCATCAAGTCCAATGCAATTTCATATGCTAACAAGAATGTACCAATATTATTGCACACCCTTCTACCATCATCGTGCACAACCTTCCGCTACTGCACCGTCATCACACCATCATCACTGTTGTATATCTTTGGTATTCATATATTTGATGTTCCTTTTTGAAATGTTCATTTCTTTACAACTTCTCTTCAAAGTGAGTATAATGATTGCAACAAATGGATGCTAGTCTAGCTATTGCATCAAATGGAGAAAATATATGACAACCTCATAATTAAAGATCCTGCAAGAGTAGAAGCCAAATATTATGAACTGCAAACAAAGACTCAATACAACGTCCACATAGTTTTGGTAAAGTAGTGAATTATGGAATTATTTCACTGAAACTAATATATTTTTTTGGAATGAACTTTGTTTCACCTTTCTGAACAAAATATGAAAATTATTCAACCACCATCTTCACTACCTCTTTCGAGACTTCCCATCTCCATTGCCTTCTCTCCGGTACTGCACTTTGACATGCCTAAAATTGCTTTCTTGAAGGCGTCCCTCTCGGATTGAATCTAAAGGTAGATTAGTTCACAATCACTGATAGCAACAAAT
Organism: Pseudotsuga menziesii; assembly: GCA_001517045.1. Taxonomy (NCBI): domain Eukaryota; kingdom Viridiplantae; phylum Streptophyta; class Pinopsida; order Pinales; family Pinaceae; genus Pseudotsuga; species Pseudotsuga menziesii. The sequence goes on from LPNX010959108.1 coordinate 266,888, forward strand.
ACCAAATTGAATCACATCCATTTCATTAATAAACATTAGAGATATAAAAAATCATTGTGAGATTCCATTGCAAGGGTCATAACCATATGGTCTTACCTTGCTCAATGCAAAGTTGAAAAACCAAAACGTATTTCTGTCCATGTTATACAAAATATTTGGTATTTTTTCATGGAATGTATTGATTGCATAGTGAAAAGAGCCTACTATGTGTCCATCTAGACTTCTCTCCTCATCCTAAATAGCTAACAATGATTCCAGTAAATAAATCAAATCATTTTGACAGTTTTGTATATAGAGATATTGGAGGTTGACCGCTTACCTGACATCAACGACTACTCTAGTGTTGTGTTTCCATGCAAACACTTGTGCAAGTGTATCTTGTAAATTTCTGCTAATAGATGCACACCTGGAAGTCTGCCTCCGATGGATTCCATTTTTCATGTTTGTTGCGCCATTGGTTTTATTTTCTACCACACTATTTTGCTATGGAGGTGTTTCCATGTATGCATGAGGTCTTCTTAATGGGAAGCAAGTGGGATCTTACAGCCTGTTACACTGCACTTGTACCCAATGCACCTCAAGGTGTACCCCAAGGAGAGAGGGCCAAATGTTTTGACCAGGAGGGGAATTATTGAGTGATGGCAGTCATGGTTGGACCCTCTGTTCATCCTTTAAGTGTAGTATGGATTAATGGCATTGCTGACTGGCGGTTAAAGAGGATTTTAACCTCAAGGTTGGTGTCCGGGGCCCCTAAAGGTTGACTACTGGGTCTAATGGCTCCATTCCCTTCTTGCACGCTTTGGTGGCCTCAGCTTTAGCCATGTGACACTAGTCTTTAGTTGCGGCCACTTCATGCACCCTCTTGTCGCTTTAGTCAGTTGGTCCTTGCTCTCCCTAGAGTTCTTTCCTTAGAGGAAGGCATCCCTCATACCAGGTCATTTCCATGCTTTAAGGAGGGCATTGAGGGATTTTCAACATTCTAGGGGTTATATGGGGCTTAACACCCTCCCTCTAGCCCGCTTCGACCTTTCGTTTGAAGCGATTCACTTATTTGAGCATGTTTTGGCACCCGGGGATGCAAATACCCCCAAGTATCCTACCATAGTTTATATTTTATTATTATTTTCTTTTAATTTTAAGTTGACATTTAATAATTACACATTTACATGTTTTAAGGCATGTAGGCTTGGATAAGTGAGTGTGAGATCATATAAATAGATCTCCTCACTTTCATTTTAAATGAGAACTTATGGGATAAATCATTATGCACTTGTTTTACACTACTTAGGTTTTTCTCTAGATGGATGTGCTCCTGGTGAGGAAGTTTTCTGGTTAATGCAAGTTGTTTTCTAGTAATTCTTTGGTGAATCTCTACTTTTGGTGATGCTTCGATTTGTTAGATAAACACAAGCACAAGGAGTTCAGGCTTCTTACCTTTTTGTTGGATGTTGGTGGATGTGCATGCTTGAAGTCTTAGTGGTAGCCTTAGTGGTAGCCTTAGCAGCAACGACATTCCTTCTTGTGAGGGTGCACTAGGGTTTCTCCTTATATTTTACTAGGTTAGTTGCTTAACTTGGGACCCTCCTTTACTAGGTTAGAACTCCTACTAAAAAACCCTAGGTTAAGTAGGGCTTGTGCTAGGATTTTCCTAGGTTTTCACACTTTTCTCTGTCACAAAACCTAGTTTTTGGTTTGTTTGTGTTAGTCCTAGGTTAGTCTAGCTCAGTCTCTTGCTAGGTTAGTTATAGGGTTAGGCTTCGCTTGTGTTCACTTGGCTCACTGCCCTAAGATTGACAGCCTACGGCTCCTTCTTTTCTTACCCACAATTGCTTTTTCTTAGTTCTCCCGGTTCCTTCCTCGGGCTACCTCCTATACCATCGCTTCCCTCCACTGCTACGATCTCTCTTCGCTCAGCCACGCGCAACCTTCCAATTCACCCTTGCTGCAGCTTGGATCCACTATTCTCCTCCTCATTCCCGCGGGATAGCTCTTAGCATCCTCCAGCTCTCATCCCACTTCCCTTCGCGCTACAGTAGCTCACAACCCTCCATTTCCTTCCTCCACTGTGCCACCTTCTTCCCCACTGCCTTCCAATTTTGTTGGAAACTATTCCACCCTCACTGCAAACCCTTTTCTCGTGGTTTTCTCCTCGGCTCCCTTTGGCGGTTAACGCTGCCTTGATTTCCACACTGAAACCCTCATGGATTGCGTTTAGGATAAACTTCCACTCTCGACGATATTCCTCCCCATTGGTTTTTCATGTCCACCACACCTGTTGATCACCTTCTTCCTCCTCGCATCCGTCTCTCGCTCCTTTGTTTGATACCCACAACCTGCTAGTTTTCCCTGCCTCGGCTCCATCCTTCGCAGCCCTCCACGCTCGCGCACACTACCCTCATCCCCTCCGTAAATCTCGTAGCTACCACCGGGTCTGCCTCCTGGTATGCTCTCTCCTCTGCGTAGACTTACCTTCTTTCCTTCGTGCTACTACGATCTCACTGCGTCTCCATCCACCGCATGCAGATCCGCCTTGCTACCAATCCGCTAGGGTTAGGTCAAAGATGATTTGTTTTAAACTATTGTTAAATGCATTGATCCTTATGTGAATATCAAGTATATTTATTAATTGGTTGTTCTATCAATAGTAATTTAAATACACGCATTAAATTATATTTGGTTTAGTTTATTAGTATAATTACTTTTTTGTGAATAATTATTAACTCACATGTTTTATCCATAGTATTTTAATATGCATAATAACTTATATTTTAATTTAATTTAGTTCCATAAATAACATAACTTATAGTTTAGTTTAATAATTATTCAATGCTTTACTTTTCAAATTGATATATGATTATATAGTATTTGGTTTATTGCTAGTTTACTATGCTTTCATTTTTGATATTTTACATATTTACCATATAATATTTGATATTTGGGTTATCATTTTCTATTATTAATTATTATTTTGTTATCAATTTGACTTCAATCCATGTATATTTTAATGATAAGCCATGTTTAGTTTGGAATCGAAAGTCAGAACATTATATATTTTTTTTGAGTCAATTATTTGTTTCCTACAATTAAATAATTGCATGGTCATAGTTAGAATAACAACACTTAATTATTCACTCTTGTTTAAGACTCTATTAGGCATTGATCAACAATATACTCAAGAGAAATTTCTTTTGGTTTTTAGTGTATTTGCAGTGTCTAATAGGGCTCTCCCCTAGGAGGCTCCGACTTCCGAAGTAGTTAAGGGAAATTGACTAAGGTGTCAGTGGTCACTTATTCTGCACATGCTTACTGGTGGCTATACCTACCATTTCACTGGTAACATTTTGGTGGCATTGCCGGGGACCATTTCAATATTAGAAGCAGTTGATCCCAAGTCATTCACACCCTAGAAAGAATGACATCCGGTAAGAAAGAGTTAAGGTAAGTCTTTCTGGGTATTTTGAAAATATATTTAAAGACTAATATTGCTAGTCTTACCTGGCGAGTCCACAAAGAAATGCTGAAAAGGCTTGACACTTTGGTAAGTATTGAAGTCCTAATTATATATGTTTTCTTACATTTTTTTAAGGACTAATATGCAGGCTTACTTGGAGACTCCACGAAGAGCTCAACCCGTCCCATCTATTAGGTATGCCCTTGTTTTATTTAGTACTTTGGTGAGATTTGATTAACTAACTTGGCAAGCTTCTCCTAGTGACTCCAATCAAAGAAAAATAAAAGAAGTAATCTATAAAGACAGGGAAGCCCGATGAGATGGCATCTAGTTATGCATTGTGGATCGACATATTGGACTTCTCATGCGTTCCAGGTTTCCCACAGAAGTACGCCATTAATTATGGTGGGAAGGCACTATTCCCATTGTTCCAACAGTATAAGAACCATGCAACATCCCATGTGCAAGCATTCATGCAATTCATTCGGGCAAGTAACATCATGAATGAAGACATCAGGATGAGGCTATTCATGTTGTCTCTTCACCTTGAAGTCAAATTATCTGTAAGAAATTGGTATGAAACCTTTCCTTGCAAAATATTTTCTTCTCTCATGCAATTCATTAATGCATTAGACACGGATTGGGATTACGGTGTAGAAGAAAAGGAAAGAAATGCCATGATTGAAAAAATATGGGAAGAAACCCTGGGAAAAATCCATATTCAAAATGATGCAAGAGAAAAAACCACTGATGATATTCCATTCGAGTTTGAAGATCCTGATAATCCGACTGCTACAAAAATGGAAATTGGTTTCGCTCCTCTTGATCTATCATCTTTCCCAGGATACTCAGATGAGCTACCAGAGGCATTATGGCATACCTTCAAGGGTGACCATGATAATGCCACACATCATGTGGAATGGTTTATGACTATGGCTTCAAAATATAACTTATCAAAGAAGAAGAACATGTTTACATGCGATCATTTCTCCTTCACCTGGGAGGAAAGGCTCTCGCTTGGTTTGTGGGCCTAGATAAAGGAACGATATTTCATTTGTAGAATTGGTGGAAATGTTCTGTAATCACTAGGATTCAAGGAACTGTGATGAATGGGTACCTCATGTCAAGCATGCGAAGGACTTGTTCAATAAGGAATCCCAAAGAAAATATCAGGTCGAAGAAGCCATTGTTTAAGGTCTAACTGATGATATATTGAGCATGATAGATAAAGATTCCAAAGCATATGAATATTGTGAGAATTGCATCTCAAACTAGATCTAGGAGCTAGAACAATTTCACACATGAAGTGTTTAACAAAAGATGCAAGAGAAAACAAAGAGACAGAAAATAGTTGGAACAACACATGTGAAAGGTGCAGATTTCATGTCATATTATTATCATACATCATTTATAATACATTGGACAAATTCGAGTGGCTCTGGAAGCCAATTGGAGTTGTACATGTGTCAAGGTGAGAAATGACCTCAATCCCCCCTAGGTGGACCAATGGAGACCCAAGTCAGCCCAAACAATCACGAATCCTCATGTGAATGTTGGTGAGGTGTGTTGGGTCATTAATGAGTCCTAGACAGGCATGGGTGAGAATATTGAGGTGAGTGGGGTGCTCTAGGTGGCAATAAATGCATCTAGGAGAGAGAAATCAGGCCAAATACACCACTAGCACACTTGGTCAAGCATGGACCCCATAAATCAAGGAGGTAGTGCTCCAATGCATTAATGATGGAGCACATGGGCTGGGTTGACCAAACTAGGGCATTGTTGTAGGTGTGAACAGGCCAAAATAACTAGATACTTAGCAGTTTTAACTCTCCTAAGTCTAAACCATAAGATATCATTGCATGATGGAAAATAAACTTAGCCTAAGGTCAAAACTATGTACTAAGGGTGTATTACTACTCCAACACCCCCCTTTAATCCAGACTTAGTACATCTCATGATTTATTAAGGCCTTGTAAACTAAGGTACAAGTCACCTTTTACATTTTAATTAATCCATGTAATAGAGGCAAGGAGGAAAACCTCATGGGACAAAACCTCCCCTCAAAAAATGGATTATGAAATAGAAACAATATCTGCATATACTTCCAAACTAAAAAATGTCTAGAGGAATCTTCTTCTTAGGAAGAAGTGGAATGTGCTCAACCAACTCAGGTTCAACTGCATAATGAATCTTTAGGCCATGTACAACAACTGAAATGCACTGATGGGAGAGCGAATGGTGCTCTACAGACTTGAACTTTGAACCATGTGAGAATATCGAACCAAAAAGGATGTCAGGCCTGAAAGAGACTGAATTTTCTTGAGAATAGGTGATCCCAAGCAAGTCATAGGGGTCTTGAAGCATCAACTTTGAATGAAGGTTGTAATTAGCTGCAAGAATGTGGAACAAGAGTCCCAAATGTGCCATTGTGATGGCAAAGGCTTCTCCATCTTCATATGAACTTGAAGGAAATATGCTAGTGATGGTGGAGGAATACATGGGAAAAATGGTGTGAAGTAATGAGAAAACTTCACTTGACATCCAAACCTCTCCATATTTCAAACCAATACTCTAATGTGAAGAAAACCCATCTTCTAGAGAAGGCTCAGTATGAACATCAACTAGCAATACATCTTCCCCATTCGTAACAGAAGACATAGATGATACGGGTGAAAGTAAATCTTTAGCAGTAGAGATGGCAACAACTTGTATGCTCTCTTCATGAAACATAGCTTCTTGACAAGGAGAGGAAGCCACAGAGGAAGGAACTTGAGCTGGATCATTTGCTGAATCTTTAGCTTCTTCTTCTTCTTCATTTCGAACATATTCTTGAGAAATGCATGAGGCTGAGATCATAGGAGGGAGAACACATAAGGAGGTGTCGATTTGCTTGCTCTCCACATAGCTCACATCTTCTTGTTGCATGCGAAGAGCTTCATCTATATTTCTCTAAAGCTCGAATGGGTAATCATCAAAATCAAGGACGTAGTGCATTGTAGGAGGTATAGCTAGACACATAGTTCCATAGGCTCTATCATTGTCATTAAGCCAAGAATCCTTCTCTTGACAGGACTCTAGTTTTCTCATAGCACCAATGGACACATCATAGAGACATTGCCGCTTGAGATATGCAAACATCTTTGACTTCCATTCAGAATAGTTGAATGAGGAAAGGAGAGGAACAACTTTCGAATCCATGAAGTTGCTGTAAAAACCTACAATGAAAAACACTCACATAAACTCGAAATATGATCTAAATAACAACTCAACCTCGCAAGATTAGTTTCAGCTCCAACAAGCTCTGATACCATGTGAGAATTGAATCTCAAACTATATCTAGGAGCTAGAACAATTTCACACATGAAGTGTTTGACAAAAGATGCAAAAGAAAACAAAGAGACAGAAAATAGCTGGAACAACACATGTGAAAGGTGTTGATTTCATGTCATATTAATATCATACATAATTTATAATAAATTGGACAAATTCGAGTGGCTCTGGAAGCCAATTGGAGTTGTACATGTGTCAAGGTGAGAAATGATCTCAATCCCCCCTAGGTGGACCAATGGAGACCCAAATCAGCCCAAACAGTCATGAATCATCATGTGAATGTTGGTGAGGTGTGTTGGGTCATTAATGAGTCATAGAAAAGCGTGGGCGAGAATATTGAGGTGAGTGGGGTGCTCGAGGTGGCAATAAATGCACCTAGGAGAGAAAAATAAGTCCAAATACACCACTAGCGCACTTGGTCAAGCCCGGACCCCACAAATCAAGGAGGTAGCACTCCAATGCATTAATGATGGAGCACATGGGCTCGGTTGACCAAACTAGGGCACTGTTGTAGGTGTGAATAGGCCAAAATAACCAGATACTTAGCAGTTTTAACTATCCTAAGTATAAACCATAGGATATCATTGCATGTGGGAAAATAAACTTAGCCTAAGTTCAAAACTATGTACTAAGGGTGTATTACCGCTCCAACAAATATGATGATGATACGATATGTGAAGATCCGGAAGTCCTAGGTGAAGAAGCTGAAGATAGGATGAGTCTTTTCTTCAAACATACATAAACACCTTGTGACGTATTAGATCTCTGGAAACATAATAACATGAGGACGATGGTTATTGGAAATTTATGGGTCCACCTTTATATGATTCCTCGAGACCATGTAGCACTGTCTCCATACATTGCAACGAGGAAGAACAGCATGATGAAGTTACTAAGGAAGAGTCAGAACTCGACACTATTTGGGACGAGGACCTCTCAGTCATCTCCAACAGGGATGTTGAAGAAATAACTTATGAAGACCCTGTTGAAAGAAATATGATCATTCCTTCCCCTTATGAGGTTAATGATGAAGAGTGGCTCGACCCTTTTTCCACCATAACTGAAGATGGAACAACATCAGACTTTGAAGATAGTTGCTATATGCAGCTGGGCCATTACGATGAAAAGTTCAAAGACTTGGAACCTCATATCTCTGGTGATTCTTCCATGATGTTACCGTCATACTCATCTTGCAGCAGGGAAGCTTGTCATGTAGAGGACTCTTTCATAGATATTGAACATATGATGAGCCTAGGTTATCACTTTTAGTTGTGTCCCTCAAGAAGAGTAGAAGAAGTTGTTCAACCCACTCTACCCTACATCGACAAGCCCTTAATGATACATCTCAACAAGACCGAGGAATTAGGTGGGAAGGTATGACCTTAACCCCTCAGTTTCGTAATATGTATTGTTTATCTTTTCATTTGGAGCATGAAGGTATGGATTATATTGTTGACAATTTCAAGATTTCAAAAATTATTGGGGTTACCAACATGATTGTGGAAAAGATAAGTAATATACTTGTATGTAAAAATAAAGCTTGAGTAAATGAAGAGACAGGTTGCGGCTCACATGTGAAGATTTGCAAAGTCCAACTCCACGGATAGTATCCCAAGTTCAGGATTCATGGACATGTTTCAGCTAATTTTTTTTAGAATATATGTATGGTGGAGGTGTCCCATACAAAATTCCACTAGAAGAATAGATCAACAAATCTTGTCAAACTGATTCTTCTCCATGGCACCTGTTTCAAGGTCTTAAGAAGGTTCGGTTTCTTGCACTCATCAAGATAAAGATCTTGGTACAAACTCGTCATATCGTCAATGAGGTATTGTCTTAGATTCAATAAAGGACAAATGTAAGATGACAGGTATAAATTGCATATTTAAATGTCACATTGGTGGTATGATTTCACTTAACCTGTTTTGATTACCATTTTTATATTAGGTAGGTTTAGTTGCATTAGGCATGTTGCTGTGGGTTGCATTTCATGTCTTTTCATGTCTAGCTAGTTTATTGTTCTTAGTTTGTTTCCCTCATTTAGCAAACAAGGCAGGACGAAAGTGTCTTCCCTTAGATGCTTTTAAGCTCTCACACATTTGATATGTGTTTAGGTCTACAGGTATGAGTAGATTCATAGGTTCTCGAGCACTCCTAGGAAGAGCGCTCGTCCCACAGTTGGAGCCAGTGTTACTCTGCACTTGTACCCAGCGCAACTTCAGGTGTACCCCAGGGAGAGAGGGCCAATTATTTTGACCAAGAGGGGCATTATTGAGTGATGGCGATCATGGCTGGACCCTCTGGTCCTCCTTTAAGGGTACCATGGATTAATGGCATTGTTGACTTCCTTGTGCGCTTTGGTGGCCTCTCCTTCAACCATGAGACACTAGTATTCAGTCACGGCCACTTCATGCACCCTCCTAGCACTTCAGTCAGTGGGTCCTTTCTCTCCCCGGGCTTCTTTCGTTAGAGGAAGGCATCGTCCATACCAGGTCATTTCCATGCTTTGAGAATGGCGTTGAGGTATTTTTCAACATTATAGGGGTTAGATGGGGCATAACGCCCTCCCTCCAGCCTGCTCCGGCCTTTCGTTCAGAGCGATTCACTTATTTGAGCATGTTTTGGCACTTGGGGATGCAAATACCCCCAGGTAGCCTACCATAGTTTATATTTTATTTTAATTTTAAGTTGGACATTTAATAATTACAAATTTACCTGTTTTAAGGCATGTAGGATTGGATAAGTGAGCATGAGATCATATAAATAGATCTCCTCACTTTCATTTTGAATGAGAACTTATGGGATAAATCATTATGAACTTGTTTTACCCTACTTAGGGTTTTCTCTGGATGGATGTGCACCTGGTGAGAAAGTTTTCTGGTTAATGCAAGTTGTTTTCTGGTAATTCTTTGGTGAATCTCTACTTTTGGTGATGCTTCAATTTGTTGGATAAACACAAGCATAAGGAGGTCAGGATTCTTACGATTTTGTTGGTGGATGTGCATGCTTGAAGTCTTAGTGGTAGCCTTAGAGCTACACTTTGCCCTAGGATAGGTCAGTGCCTTCTTTCCTGTCGCCTTAGCATCATGACACACCTTCATGTGAGGGTTCCCTAGGGTTTCTTCTTAGCTTTTACCAAGTTAGTTGCTTAACCTAGAACCCTCCTTCACTAGGTTAGCACTCCTCCTAAGAATACCCTAGGTTAAGTAGAGATTGTGCTAGGGTTTTCCTAGATTTTCACACTTTTCTCCGTCACAAAATCTAGTTTTTGGTTATTTTTTTGTTAGTCCTAGGTTATTCTAGATCAGTCTCTTGCTAGGTTAGTTATAGGGTTAGGTTTTTCTAGTGTTCACTTGGCTCGCTGCTCTAAGATTGACCTGTCATCCTACGACTTCTTCTTTTTCTTACCTGCAGTTGCTTTTTCCTAGCTCTCTCGGTTCCTTCCTTGGGATGCCTCCTATACAACCGCTTCCTCTGCTGCTGCGATCTCTCTTCGCTCAGCCACGCACAACCTTCGCATTCACCCTCACTGCAGCTCGGATCCAATATTCTCCTCCGCATTCCTATGGGCTAGCTCTTATTAGCCTCCATCTCTCATCCCACTTCCCTTCGCGCTATCGTAGATCGCAACCCTCCATTTCCTTCCTCCACCATACCACCTTCTTCCCTGTGACCCTCCACTTTTTCTGGCAACTCTTCCACCCTCACCGAAAACCCTTTTCTCGCGGTTTTCTCCTCGACTCCCTTTGGCTATTAACACTGCCCTGATTTCCACATCACGGCCCTCATGGCTTGCATTTAGAATAAACTTCCACTCTCGGCGGTATTCCTCCCCATTGGTTCTTCCCATCCACCACACCCGTTGATCACCTCCTTCGTCCTTGCAGCCATCGCTCCCACCTTTTTTTGATACCTGCGGCCTGCTAGTTTTCCTTGCCTTCGCAACCAACACCCTCGGCTCCATCCTTCGCAGCCCTACATGCTTGGACACACTTCCCTCATCCCCTCCGCGCATTTCGCAGCTTCCATTGGGACTGTCTCCTGGTAGTCTCTCTCCTTCGCGTAGAGCCACCTTCTTTCCTTCCTGCTACTACGAGCTCACCGCGTCTCCATCGACCGCATGCAGATTCACCTTGCTACCAATCTGCTAGGGTTAGGTCAAGGCTTATTTGTTTTAAAGTATTGTTAAATGCATTGATCCTTACCTGAATATCGACTATATTTATTAATTCCTTGTTCTATCAATAGTAATTTAAATACATGCATTAAATTATAATTGGTTTAGGTTATTCCTATAATTATAATTACCTTTTTGTGAATAATTATTAACTCGCATGTTTTATCAATACTATTTTAATATGCATAAAAACTTATAGTTTAATTGAATTTAGTTGCATAATTAACATAACTTATAATTTAGTTTAATTTAATTTAGTTGCATAATTAACATAACATATAGTTTAGTTTAATATAGTTTAATAATTATTCAATTCTTTATGTTTCAAACTGATATTTGGTTTATTGCTACTTTACTATGCTTTAGTATTCGATATTTTTCATTTTTACCATATAATATTTGATATCTGGGTTATCATTTTCATTATTAATTATTATTTTGTTATCAATTTGACAACATGTTTAGTTTGGAATTGAAAGTCACAGCATGATATTTGTTTTTTAGTTAATTATTTGTTGCCTATCAACAATATACTCGAGAGAAGAGCCCTAGGAGGCATCAACTTCTGAAGCAGTTAAACAATATTATTGTATCATAAAAATTAAGAAAGCAATTACATATATATTTTTAAAAGAAATTACATATTTTCTTACTAACTAATAGATTATAAAATCTTTGAACAAAATATAAAATATAAATCTTAGATCTTTAAGAGGACTTTCTATTGCAATTCAATGGAACAAGGAATCACCACAATAAAATTAATAAAGTTAGAAAGATTATGAGAGAAATTGAGATATCTGAAAGTTTTTATTGTGTTAAAGATTTTCAAATAAAGAAAAAACTATTATGGTAGAAGTCTATAATCTATCTATACTAAATGGATTATACTTTTTTATGCCATAGTTGTGTTGTGGTGAAGGCTTTATAAATATTGCCTTATATCCTCAACCTCAACACAGGTAAAGATGTTATGTGAAGACGAATCATTCTATTTTATTTATCATACTTTGAAGATTTTAAGCATTTAAGAAAGAATTTTATATTATACATGACGAAATGACATTCATGACATTTTAAAGTTTTAATTTATTTTAGATAATTAAAAATATAACCAAATATTCACCATATCTATACATTAACTATATTGATAAAATAACTATAATAAAGTAATTATTAGGCTAGTATTTACCATATTTTTCAAAATAAAGGTAATGATGTTATTGTAATAGGCTAACAACGCCCATTCCATTTCATTGTAATGCTAAACCAAATTAGGTTATTAAATTTGTGAAATTATATAAGTTGTTGACAACCCCTATAAATAAACGTTTTGGTTGTTTTGGCCATATAAGGTTATTTTTAAATATAAATTAAGACAAGTAACGGCACTGTGTAATCTAAAATTTTAAAATTTGATTTTTTTAATTTTTTAAAAACCAGCGTAAATCCAAATTCTAGGCTTTATCAAGCACCGAAAGGAATCAATATGTGAAGATGTAAATCTTTTTTTTTTTTGCAATACCTTAAGAGAGGTTTATTTATTTCCTTATTTATTTATTTATTTATTAATATATGTGCTTTATATTATGTTTTTAATGAGTATTTGACTTTACTAACGGTATAACCAAATATTGATATATTTTCAACACCCAAGGCAGCCTATGGTTTCTAAGTCCGTTTTAGAAGGCCCTCCTAAACCATATACAATAAAACCATGGGTTGTTTTTAGGAGGCTTTGCACATGGCTTTAAAACCATTTGCAAGGCCCTCCTAAACCATGTACAATAAAATCATGGGTTGTTTATGATGCCTTGCACATGGTTTTAAAACCATTTGCAAGGCCCTACTAAACCATGCACAATAAAACCATGGGTTATTTAGGAGGCCTTGCACATGGTTTCAACATGTTTTTTTAGATAATTAATTAATTAATTAATTAATTATTATTTTGTTAGGTATGAACATTACAAGATATCCCCATATTGGGTTGTTTGTGTGGTAGACATTGTTTTGGGGGGATAATTAAATTTTTTATTTTTTATTTTTAGTTTTAATTTTGTGTATGCCAACATGTTGGGTATAAAATTTATTATTATTTTATTAGAGCATCATGTACAAATGTGACAACATCTCTCCCATACTGGGCTGGAGAGCACCTCGCTTCTCTTGGTGCAACCAAATTTTAGTCATGCTTTCAGGGAAGAGCGAAATCTTCAAAGGTTTGGGGTCGGTGGCTTTATTCAATTTTAGAACTCCAATAATGTCGAGGATATTTGCATTGAGCCCCACTCATGATAAGTGTAGTTTTTTTTATGAAAAAGAAAAAATGATGCCTTTTTTTTAATAATAAAAATGAGAGATTTATTATTATATCAATAAATATATTTATTTGAGATTTTGGTGTTTGATAAGTATTTATGTTTTTTTTATATATTTAAGTAGATAGATGTATATATCTTAAATTTTGGGGTGGATTATCATCTATGCTTTTTCATCTACGGAAGAGAACGAGACAAGTTGACTATCTAGATTGATTCTATGGGCGACGTCCAAGATTAAACGGGAATGAGACAAGTGTAATGTCCCCATTTATTCTATGGGCATCGTCCAAAATTAGTAATTAATAATTTCAAAAAATAAAAAATAGATTAATTAACATGTGATAAGTAGAATTAGTGATAGTTGTAAAAATTAAAATTAATCTTCAACTATTCGATTATTAGATACAACTATGAGCTTAACTCCATTGATTATTAGATACAACTATTAGCTTAACTCCAATGATTCTACAACTATTAGCTTAACTCCAATGATTCTACAACTATTAGCTTAACTTCAACTCTAATCACTTAAGGCTTAGTCCAAATGCATTTGGCATCTAGGAGTCTAGCTAATGTGTAGTCATATAAGAGTTGAGCTCCTAATAAACTCCTCCAAACTCCTAATAGACTCCTTGTAGCATCTCGTAGTTGGGCATCTACCTAATATAAAGCTAAAGTTAGTATTACATGTTTAGATTTTCCATATAGATATAATTAGGTTTTCGATTATTTTAAAAGGAGGTTAGTCTAACTCATAATCAACAATATAAAAAAAATAAAAAATAGCTTAGTTAACATCTGATAAGTACAATTCGTGATAGTTTTTTTCAGAGGAAAAAATGCTAGTCTTTGTTATTCAATTGAATCAAAAGACATCATTTACATATCAATATGATGACTGATAAACAAGTCCATCTCAGCAAGAAAAAAGACATATGCAGAGCAACAAAGGAAAAAATTCTGATGTATGCAGGCTTTCCTCATCATCCCTGAATAAATCAGGTCAGAAATACTAATAATAATCTGAAGTGAACTTTAAACAGACATTTCAGAGCAAAAAAACAGGCCGGCAGATTGAACTCTAACAAAACATCAAGTGAAACATCCTCAACTGCTGAAACATAAGCTGAATAAAAAGAATCAGCTACAACTAAAATAGATCAAGACTGCCTTGGTTAATAACCAAACCATCCAATGTTTCTGTAAAAGAAATAGAGCCCATATCCAATAGCAAAGATTTTTTTGAAAGTTCATCTGCCAGCGAATTATGCTCACGAAAAGTATGTTTAATGATCACCGGAGGGGCCAAATGAATCATATATCTAATATCAGAACACCAATGCATCAGAGATGGAACATCAAGTGCTGAAATGTTGTTAAGCCAAGAAATAATAACCTTGGAATCACCATAGATCAACTGCAAAGGGATTCCCATCAATAAGCCAACTCTTAGAAGAGCCCAAATTGCCAATAATTTTTCTCTAGTATTTGTGCTACTTCCACACCCCATAGAAAAACTGAAGAAGTGAGAGTCATTGATAAAAATCACAAAACCAGCACCTCCAATTTTTTCTACAGCAGCTCCATCAAAATATCCACAAGGGTAGATTTTTATTGGAGCAGGACCAGGATTACGGGATTTGTGAGAAATAACCGGCACAGGGTAAGAATTGGTCAATCCTTCAATCCTGGAAATCAGAGCGGAGAAGGATGGCTTCTTGTTTTCGAATAAGCAATGATTTCGAAGAAGCCATATTCCCCAAAGGATGAACAACGGAATGAATCTGAAGGGAGCAGATCGCGCTGTAGAGGAGAACCATTGATCCAAAAAAGAATGGACAGAGTTAAAAACTGGGAAGGAGCACTTGAATTTAACCGCAAAATAATTGAAGATACTAGCAGAAAAAGAACAGTTGAAAAATAAATGGTGAATATCTTCCAGATTATCTTCACAAAGAACACATCTACTGGGGCCCATGAATCCTCTGCTTTGCAAATGGTCCCATGTTAAAATCTTTCCTCTAAGAATAAGCCAAATAAAGCATTTTAATTTTAGAGGGATATTCAAAGTCCATAAAATTTTCAGAACTGAATCATTAATCTTTGAACATATATAAGAAATTATGCATTTATATCCTTCAACAACAGTAAGAGGACCTGTATACTTGTTATGAGACCAAGAAATAGAATCAGTTTGATTATTGAGACGAATGTGACCATATTCCAGACCTCTAATAAAATTGTGCCATGCTATTTTCCATTCACCAGAGAGGTCAAGATCTTCTGAAGAGAAACAATAACCAGAAGCAAAAGAAGTTTGGTTACGAGCTTGGGCAAGGGAGCTAATACCAAAGTATTCTAAGTAATCCCTTAAGTCTCTTGGCAGAAAAAAGGAAGAACCCATACCAATGACAGAATCTGCTCGCAAACTGATGGACTCTCCATTCCCAACTTTCCAAATGATGCCTCTGCCAATCCAGAGAATGGTGGAGATGAAACCCCTCCAGATAATAAAGGCATTCCTTGTAGAGAAATTCTTATCCTTGAACCAAATATGGAGATGTTTATTTTTCAAATGTTTAACAGCAATGATAAGATTCCAGATACCCTTGATATTCAAAACTAACCAAAAAATTTTCATCCTCAAAGAAAGAATGAAGCTAGGAAGATGTTTAATTCCCCAGCCACCATGAGAAGTGGGCCTAGCCAAAAGATGCCAATCCACAAGGTGGAATTTTTTAGTCTTTGTTGAAGAACCCCATAGAAATGAAAAAATCATCTTTCTGAGCTTGTCTAAGATCGAGGTTGGGATCGGAACCAACGCCATCCAATAAACAGGCATGCTTGATAAAACAGAACGAATGAGAACAAGTCTGCCTCCCAAAGATAGGAATCTATTTGTCCAATGAGAAATTTTCTTATCAAACTTTGAAACCAGCCAGAGCCAATCCTTTATCAAGTAACCTGAAGGCTTTAGATAGTAACCAAGATAGCCAAAACCTTTTCGAATATCATCCACTCTGAAGGGAAGAATGTCTGTAATTTTGTGAAGAATGTCCATACTCAAATCATTATGGAGAAAACTAGATTTGTTCACATTAATATTCATACCTGAAGCATCGCAGAAAATAACAAGAATGGCTTTGAAGGCTTGCCATTCCTCGGAATTACCCAGGCCAAATAAGATCACATCATCTACAAAAAGTAAATGAGTGAGAGAAATATGATATGAAATTTTGATTCCTTTAATCTTTCCATTTCGTTTTGCATCCTCAATCAACAGACTAAGCCCTTCAATGATTAGAATGAACAAGAGAGGGGATAGAGGGCATCCCTTCCTGATTCCCCGAGAGGCAGAAAAAAAGGAGGATGGAGATCCATTAACTAGCATAGCAAAGTTGGCTGAAGAAACGCATCCCATAATCCAGTTAACCCCAACAAGGGGAATCCCAATCTAAATGAGAAGAAGGCGGATGAAAGTCCAATTAGCTCTGTCAAAAGATTTAGATAAGTCCAATTTTAGAATAAGAGCACTCCTTTTTCTGGAATTGACAGTATGAAGGACCTCTTGAGAAATGGCTATGGGCTCAAGGATTTGACGATTTAAAAAAAAACCAAATTGTTGAGGGGAAATAGCTTCATCAAGGAAGGGCTTAAGTCTCATAGCCGCAACTTTATAAATGAGCTTGTAACAGAGGTTACAAAGGGAAATCAGGTGGAAGTCAGCAAAGGAGACAGGCAAATCAACCTTTGGAATGAGAGCAGGAGACACTCAAATTCAACTATTCAATTATTAGATATACTTATTCAATTATTAGCTTAAATACATTGATGATACAACTATTACCTTAACTTCAATTCCAATCATGACTTTTACTTGAATTGCAATTGCCAAAATATTAACTTTTAAATTAACTATTAGATACAACTATTAGCTTAACTCCAATGATTCTACAATTATTAGTTTAACTCCAACTCTAATCACGGTTATATTGGATAAATATTTGATTAACTCCAATGATTATACAACTATTAACTTAACTTCAACTCTAATTGTAGTTATATTGGATAACTATTAGATTATTCCAATAGTGATACAACTATTAAATTAAATTTAGATGAACTCCATCTCTTAGCATGATTAGTTGACCTTGATTATAGTGAAACCATGCACCAAGAACAATCACTTAGGTAATGTGCAGCTTATGTGATAGTTGAACTCCATCTAGAAGTTGGGAGTTGAATTAATGCACGTAAGGCTTAGTCTAAGCATTATATTAAATTTTAAATTAACTATTAGCTTAAATCCAATAATGATACAACTATGAGCCTAACTTCAACTATGAGCTTAACAACCATAAATTAAGCGGTTGTTATATTAGCTTAACTATTAGATACAAGTAATTGACACATTCTTTGGTTAAAAAAACATTATCACTAGCACACCCACATAGTTTGTGGCTGGATGAAGTCGATATTTATGGGATGGAAAATATTTTTGTATTCCTCGTATTCTTCTAGTTAAATAGTTCAATTGTAATTTGTCCATGCCTAACTACATGTTATCACCGACATTCTTCTTGTTATCCATTTGTCATGTATAAGTTATTTTTTATATTCTTTTCATTATTATCTCACATTCTTCTAGTTATTTTACATGGGTGTGTGCAAGAAGATGAGGGACCTTTTAGATGCAACCTCACTTTTTAGGAACACGCTCATGTTACATAGAAAAAAGAACACGCTCCTCTTCCATAGCGCTTGGAATTGTAAAT
>LPNX010959124.1:1724-12283 GCA_001517045.1 Pseudotsuga menziesii
TATCATGCCAATTATTTGATAAAGATCCACATTAGTAATGTGTGTTTGTTTGGGGTAGCTGTATATGGCTTGAATCTACTATTTCATTATTTGCTGATCTACTTGAAATGTTATATTCATTTGTTTTTAATGCAGAAAAAGTCTTATAAATGAAATTTGTTTATGGCCAATTTCAGCAGGAAATTTGACATCAGCACCTACTGACGAAGCAATCCGATTGGCAAGTAAAGTGCTATCAAATGCTAAGGACGAGCCCTGTAAGAGCATTTTAAAGATGCCCGCATTAGCATTGAATGATGGTGAGAAATGCTTTTCAAGATTTATATCAATGAATGGCTTAGTGGGAGATCCTATTTCCTTTGAGAAAGAACGTACCGAGGTTAACCCTTGGATGCCTGAGGAGAAGGGCATTTTCCAAGAGAAGTTTGATGCATTTGGTAAGAAATTCAGCAAAATTCCTTATTTTTTGGATCACAAGACTACAGTAGACTGTGTTGAGTTTTTCTATAAAAATCAAAAGGCAGAAGACTTTATGAAAATAAAGAAAATGCATAAACTGCATAATGAAAGAGATTATTCTTGTGTAAGTACTTACCTCACCACCTCAGGAAATAATCAGCATAGAGAGTCGAATGCAGCTTCACTGGATGTATTAGAAGATGCCAGTAATCAGGCAGTGGGTATTCAGCATAAATTGCAAAAGTATGCTGGAAGGCCACTAATGGGCATGCGCTTTGATCATGGAAGATTTACTAGTCAGCCTTTCATGGACACATCTAACAAAAGAATAGTCAATTCTGATTTGGACCGTGAAAGCACTGCCGCAGTGGATGTCTTGGCAGGGATATGTGGTGCTTTTTCTTGTGAAGCAGTAGGATCATGTGTTACTACAACTGGAGTTGATCTATCTGAAAGTATTCAGGAGAAAGGTTTCTCCAGTCAACACAGGAAGAAAAATGCTGATACTGATCATACCTTAACATCTGAAGCTGTTGAAAATATTTAAATACAATATTCTTCCGAAGAAAATTGCAAGGACATCAATGTAGATTGGATTGATGATGAAAAGGGTCTTTTTATCAGTGCCGTGGCCATGTTTGGTAAGGATTTTGGAAGAATTTCCCATTATGTCCATTCTAGAACAGAAGTTCAATGTAAGACGTTCTTTAGCAAAGCTCGTAAACAGCTTGGACTTGATGAACAATGAAATAAATACAAGACGATGCTTCTCCTTCAGAGCATTGGCTTGGACTTGATCTTGGTCTGTCTTAATGGCACTTTCATATAAAAGGCACAATCTTCAAAAAAATCTACACAGGCTATCCGCGATGTCTGAAACCAACTCTGTCCCTCGGCTAAAATGCTTGATGGACGACCATTTTCTCAAACAAAAACCAACCCATATGTCTCACCACTTGATGCAAACTCTGCTACTCACTAACTCATCCAATCTTCTACTTCAAGAAATCATATATAATATTTGCAAAATGTTTGAATGATCTTCAGTCTCAATTATCAACTATTCAACAGGTTACTCAAATCAATTGGTGCCTGGATCCCATATTGTTCATTTCAAAACATTAAGCCCTTTCTTTTGAATGACCGTAATCTTTCACAAAGATCAAAGTTATTAATAGATGAAGGAATTCGTAACCCCAATAACCCAGCATAAGCAATCTCAGGAAGATATTTAAAATCCACTGCGAATATAAATGTAATCTCGGGAAGATCTTCAAAAACCTCTGCCAATATACTCTTTAATTTCTATAATCTCATTACCAGTTTCCAAACCAAGACTCGACAAGTGATTCAAACTGCTGTGAGACTCAAAATAAAAACATAAAGTTCTGCTACGGCCAACTCTGTATCATTCAATCGCAGCAGAAACCCATCAAACACCAAATCCTACTGAAAATATTAATTTGCTGTGCAAAACCCAAAAAAACTCAATTTGGGTTCATTAGTAACGATTGTTTGAGGCCTTGATTATGAAAATCAAAAGTAAGGTTCGAATCCGAGGCACGTCCAACACAAACTAAAACGCTGAGCTTATTGAAACCCCAAAACCCAGGTCAACTAACAAATAAGACTTGAAAATAAATAAGAAGAACCTCGTATTAAGGTCGTTTTGCTCCATTTCCCAAGCATCTTTCTGCGCAAAAAATCGATGATTCCTTTCTCCAGCAATCCAAAAAGAATTTCAGGGTAGATAAAGGGAAAGACGCCTTCAAATAATGAACAATTGAACTTGGCGGTAAAAAACAGGCTCGCGGGAATGTTGTTTTGTCTATACATTGGCCAAATGACAAAATGTCTCAAAAAGTAAAAAGAAATGAGCAAACCACTAGAATATATAATTCTTTCTCTCACTATTTTCAATACTATGATATTATTAAGTAGAATGGTACATGCAATTTTAAGAATTAGTTTCCAGTTGGGATGGTTTGCCACATCTCAAGTATTAGGGATTGGCCAATATATGACAAACAAAGTTAAACTCTGTCAAATACCTAAACATCAATATTGGTGAAATTAAGTGTACAAGGCTATTTAAAGTGTAAGGATTAATATTTTCTAAATAAATTTAATAAACATTAATATAGCAACAAAATCTCTTCATTGCTGGACTATTTTCTCCCTTTACTATTAGATTGTTTCTCCCCCTTCACTACTAGAAATATAATGGTAAAAATAAGAGGCTAATTTTCCCATTTAAGTGCATGATAATGTGAGGTAAGTGAAAGATTAGGGTTTGGGGGAGGAATCCACCCTTCCCTTGTTATTTTTAGCTTTTGTAAGATTAAAATTTAGCATTTTTTTGTAGAGAATGTGGCCTTTGGGAACCCAAAAGAACCAAAACGTACCCAAAAGAACCTAAAAACAGGGTTCAAGTACCCATTTGGGGTTAACTCCCCACTTGATAGCTAGGAAGAGCTAAGTACTTCATAGAAGAACAGAGTTCATTTGGGTTCTTCTGCATGAAAACATATTCATCGATGGGATTACTAAGGAAATTGTTTGATATATTAAAGGAAACACTTGTTAAATGGGCTCTGTTACAATAATTAGTTGTCTCAATCTTGATTGCAAACAGTCCCTGAATCTGGAATTTTATCAACCTAAACCATTTCCAATCAGCCGCTCTGTAAAACCCATCCGTTTTTCAGCAAAATGAAAAGTAATGTTTTACTGAAACCCAAAATGTTATCACGCCGAATTACGCTTCACCTTGCCACCATAACTTTCCTCTTGAGACAAAAAAAAAATGAAATGAAAAGGAAAAGAAAAAAGTCGGTAGAATAGAGACATAATTAAATTATTGTCTTAAAAAAGTTGTTTCAAAACCACTCCTAGTTTAGTAGTGTATCAAACGTTTTTTATCATGATAGTTAAATTGGTGTCAATAGCTAAGTTGTCATAAATGAGGAGGTCAATAATTTACTAAATTATAACACGGCAGATGGATTCAGAGACCCCCTCTGAATCCACATGTCGTGTTAGAATTTAGTAAATTGTACAAATTCATTGTCAAAATTGTAATTTTCCATTGCTGGAGTGACACAACTAAAAATAACCAAATAATGACCAATTGTTATGTAGTTATTTTTAGTCTAGATACCCCGTGACCAAATTTGGTCATTTATCTTGGTCTTTTGAGTTTAGTTTTTACACGTGACCAAAAGTGGTCATTTATCTTGGTCTTTTATAGTTAGCTCACATAAATTTATCAATTTTGGTCATTTATCCCTTGGAAAAAACTGTGGTGACCAAAAGTTTTGGTCTCCTGGTCACTAATCTCTCATTTTCCACTAGTGTGTACATGATTCACATATTGTTGTGTATTTTCAAATAATTCCTCCATGAAGTTGCAAACCCATACTTGGTAGATAAACAATAAAGATGTATAGATCAATATATTGTTACATATATGAAATAATAATATGATGAAAAAAATACTATTCATGAACACATTACTAACTTGAGAGATGACCAATTGTATTTTTTTCTTCAATTCCCTCTGCCGATATCAAACATGACATATTTGAATGACTGCAAGTTCACCTCATGTCTCCCAAGTTCATTCGCATCGGTCACATGTATGCATTTGTCAAAAAATGTCACTCCACCACACCCTAGGCATGTCCCATCTATGTAAGGCCTTTGATAAAATGTGCAACCTTCTTCCCTTCTACACAAAATGCTATGGATAAAGTCCTTAGATGATGTCAGGGAAAATGCAGCTGAGCATTCATGCGCAATAATGTTATGCAATACACACAATATATGTATGTATGTGTCATAATAATAACCTTACTCAATGTGCTATCAACAACAACATGTGTTATGAGTTGTGTTTATTTTAACATACAATTGTTTTCATTTCTCGAAGGATATTTGTCCCAAGTTAAGTTCATTATGATAATTCCTACATATCTCATATAATTCTATTTGTGTCATGTCAAGAAAATTTTTAATGTGTGGCTCATGATCCCTTGAACGCCTTCTCAATTTTAGTACATATTTTTGGTTGGAAGAAGGTATATTATTGTCACACCAAATATTTTGAACCAACCCCTTTAACGCATCAATGAAATTCATATCAGAGCATGGAAACCTGCCAATGAAGGCCCAAACATCTATTTGACTTTAGTCAAGTTGTTATCTTTTAGAACAATAACTACAGAGTGTTTTGATATCCAAATGTATAAGTTTGGATGTAGGCTTAATGAATCAAAGGGCCCTAGTGATTTTGTTCATGATTGATTGTGATAACACATGGCGAGTTGCATTGTGATCCTTTGAATGAGATTTATGTCTAATTGTACTAAATGCATCTACTAAACTTCTGACAATATGCGAACTTGTTTCATAACTGTTTATCATCTTTATCCTTAGGTTTCTCCTAAAAAAGTCATATAACAAGATTTTAATAACGATATAAATAATATGCATTTATTTCCATTGCATTTCAGAATCAAAATAGTTGACAAGTATCTGTTGAGATTGATATGAAATACTACGTTTAGAAAATGTACCATCAAGCGAAACAATGAGACTTTAATCATTCTATATACATTTTGGAGTTCTTCACCATGAAGTTTTTGATGGAGGTAGGAGGTTGGAACTACACCTTGTACTATATCACCCGTTTGGTATGGAGTTTCAACATGAGATTCATGTCCTTATATCTTCTACTGGTGATTGGATGGTGGCAATTAGAAATACTCCTGGTTGGTCTAAACAACATTGCCTTCTTTGAGCATACGGTCTCCATGCAACGACTCTCTAGCTTCGTCACTTATATACCCACATCCAAGTAAATATGGAAAGGTTTCAGGTGGACATCATGTGCACCTATGTTTTACTCATTGATTAGTGCCATGTGATGCTTGTTCTTCAACTGCTATGGAAATCGAAGTCCCCTCCGAGAAAATTATTTTGTCTTTCTTGTTGTGGATTGGTAGGAAGAACTGTGGCATCCTCTACAACTGGATTTGGTTGATTTTCCATAGAGTGTCTTCGATTGGGCGTGTCATTTATTTCCTATTCTCTAATTTTTTCAAGGATTTCATTGGGTATCACTTGTTGCTATATTTGTAACTTTGGAATGTATTCACTTGTATACTTTATGTATTGTACCCTGATTTTTATTCTAGGAAGTATTTGTAATGTAATTGAGTCATGTCATGCCCCGATGTTCCTATCAGGAGATTTAATAATGTAAACAAGTCATGTAAAGTCATAGAGGATAACCCTCCTTATTGATCAAGGGTTAAAGTCCTCGTAGTTATGGGGCCCTAGGGTTATTAGACTCTCCTAGAGAATTAGGACCTAGTGAGTTATTCTCAAGTTAGGAATTAGTATGAATAGAGAGTGAGCCTCTCTATTTATCACACATTCACTCACACTCAGTTGTAGCACATAACTGAGAGAGAAAGAAGAAGGTGGGACAAGAGAGAGAGAGAGAGAATACTACTGTCGGGAGATCATCTTACTATTTTTGGGCTTTAATTTTGGTGTTGATTCTATCTCCGAGGAAGTTCTGGGGTTTTCTCCTTTATGGTTTCCTTGAGGAAAATATTTGTGTCTATTGTCTCTTATGTTTGATTGTTGTGCTTGGTATTCTCTCAGTTAAATATCCTAAGATAATACTAGCTTAAATGTTAAAAATATAACATGGTATCAGAGCTAACTTGAGATGAAGACACTGTGCAGCTGCTAAATCTAGGGCTCCCTAATTTTTGGATATCTCTCCACATATTTTCAGCAAAAGGAGGTTGGGCTGACTCTCCTCTCTAGGGCGCATCTTTCTATCAAAGCAGAATTTGATTCTGAGAATTTTCAGTTTTCGACCCTACACTGCTATCGGGAATTAGGGATTTCCATAGAAGTGGAATTTTTTAATGAGTCCAGGCTTGGATTGATCTCCTCCCCAAAATCGAATTTTATAGATCAAGATCAAATTTTTTGGTTGGGTATAACTCTGGGAAATTCAAACCCTAATCTACTCTTGAACCAGAGAACCAACTCTGTGTTAGTTTTTCAACATTAAGCTAGCATTATATTAGGATCTTTACTGAGAGAATAACAAGTACAAAAATCAAACACAAGCACATAAAAAGAGACAAGAGACACAAAGAGTTTTCCTTGGGGAAACCATAAAGGAGAAAACCCCACAACTTCCTTAGAGATAGAATCAGCACCAAAACAGTAAAAGCCCCAAAGCAGTAATCTTCTTCTTCTGTCTAGTCCCAATATTTCCTTCTTCACTAATGCGCCACACTTGAGTGAGAGTGAATGATGTGTATGATAAATGGAGAGTCTCACTCTCTATTTATATTCTTCCGTTCACTTGAAGTGCACTTAATCATGTCGGCCTAACTTAACAATTACTTACTAGAGCCTACACCTTAATGAGTGTATAATAAATCTAGTGCCCTGAAACTGTGGGGACTTTAACAATGACTTGACATGACTTGTTTACATTATTGATCCTCCCGATCGGAACATTGGGGCATGACAACATAACTCAAATACATAATAGAAACATCCCAGAATAAAAATTGGATTACAATACATAAGATACATAGAAGAATACATTCCAAAGTTACATATACATCAACACTCCCTCTTAACTAGGAAGGTATTCTTTCGACACAATTTTTAGCACTGGTCTTCTTCTCTGTGTCAGATGGATCATCTTGTCTTCAAGTCATATTCATCTTCAAGTCATCTTCGGATCTGGATCATCTCTTGATCTAGATCATCATCACTGGACTGGATCTGGATCATCACTGCTGGATCTGGATCATCACTCGATCTGGATCATCACTGCTGGATCTGGATCATCACTCGATCTGGATCATCACTGCTGGATATGGATCATTAGTAGTGCTATCTCATGATTCTTCTTGTCACAGGAAGTTCTACAGAGCCAGCCCTTTTTCATGCTGGTTGTAGGCCTACCCACATGTAGGTCTTCGCCCAGCACTTACATCTAACCTACTCGTCAGAAAGGAACACCCAGCACTCGCATCTGACCTACTCATTAGAAAGGCCTAGCAATCACATTCACCAGCATGATAGGGACTCAAACTACTATCATCTATAAAATGGCTCAGCACTTACAACCACCAACATGATAGGAAATCAAACTACTATCATCTGTGGAAAGGCACAACACTCACATCCACCAGCATGGTGCGAACTCAAACTACTACCATCTGTGGAAAGGCTCAGCACTTACAATAACCAACATGGTACGAACTCAAACTACTACCATCTGTGAAAAGGCACAGCACTTATAGTCACCAGCATGATAGGAACTCAAACTACTATCATCTGTGAAATGGCATAGCACTTACAACCACCAGCATGATAGGAACTCAAACTACTATCATCTGTGGAATGGCACAGCACTTACAACCACCAGCATGGTACTAACTCAAACTACTACCATCTGTGGAAAGGCTCTCAGTCCTAGAATGAGGATCCCTGGTTCCTCACCAGGTAGCTCCATTCAAAGAATGGCGGTAGCTCTTATATCTGACACTAAGTCAGAATGGATTAGCACTCATATCTGACATGGGAGAAACCTAATCCTTTAGCCATGACACAATGGCTTCAGCCCTTACATCTGATCAAGTGGGACACATCCCTCTATCACAACAGAATGGCCATGCACTCATATCTGATCACGTGAGAACAAATATCACGGTCATATCAGAACGGCCCCCAGTCATAAAATGAGTTTTCCTGGTACCTCACCAGGCAGCTCCATTCCAAGAATGGCAATAGCCCTTATATCTGATCATGTAGAAACCAATCCTACAGTCATATTAGAATGGCTTAGCACTCACATTTGACATGGAAGAAACCAATCCTCTCACCATGACAGAATGGCTCAGCCCTTACATCTGACCTGCTCATCAGAATGGCTATGAATCTCAGCACTCATATCAGTCATGGAAGGAACCAATCCTCTCACCATGACAGAATGGTTCAGCCCTTACATCTGACCATGGAAGGTACCAATCCTCTCACCATGTCAGAATGGCTATGGGTCTCATCACTTTCTCTGGGAGGAAGCCTCGATCTAGAGAACACCAAGTCTCTCTCTGAAGTACTCTAACTTCAGCTTAGCCAATGGCTTCGTTAATACATCAGCTATCTGTTCCTCTGTCATAACATACAAAAGCTTCACTGCTCCTCTCTGCACCATATCCTTGATATAGTGATACTTGATCTCAATATGCTTCGACTTGTCATGGAACACTGGATTCTCTGACAACTTCACGCAACTCTGGTTGTCACAATGTATACAAGTAGCATCCAACTGGAGATCAAATATATTAGACAGTAGCTTCTGTAGCCATACTGCCTCACAACTAGCTGAACAAGCTGCGACATACTCTGCTTCAGCTGTACTCAGTGCCACATAGGATTGCTTCCTGCTAAACCAAGAGATCACACCTGATCCCATACTGAAGCAACATCCCAAAGTACTCTTCCTGTCGATGGCACTGCCTGCCCAATCTGAATCAACATAACCCTCTACTTTTGATTCACATCGTACTTGAGCCCATAATCAATTGTACCCTTCAGGTACCTCAGAATATGCTTTGCGGCAGTCAAGTGAACACTTCTTGGATCTGTTAAGTACTGGCTCAAGGTGTTCACAGCAAAGCAAATGTCTAGTCTCGTGTTTGTCAGGTACATCAATGACCCAATCATCTGGCGATACATTGTAGCATCAACTGACTCTGATGAAGCATCACTCAATAGATTTAGGTTCGATGCCATAGGTGTGGCCACAGCTTTGCATTCCATCATCCCAAACCTCTTCAGGATCTCTACTGCATACTTCCCTTGTCTAAGGAAGATTCCATCTATACCCTGCCACACCTCCATACCTAGAAAGTAATGCATCATCCCCAAGTCCTTCATTTCGAACTCAGCAACAAGATTTCTCTTTGTATCTGCAATCAACCCATATGTACCTGTCACAAATAGATCATCTACATATAGTAGGAGCATCACTGGGTTGACATCTTCAACTTTGTAGTAAAGGTTGGAATCTGATTTACTCTTGGTAAAGCCTAAACTGGATAGAAAGCTGTCAATTCTTCCTTACCAGGTCCTGGGTGCCTGTTTCAATCCATACAGGGATTTCTTCAATCTGCATACATGAGACTCTCTATCATGTGTCTCAAAAATGAGTGGTTGTTATACATACACTTCCTCTTCCACTACACCATTCAAGAAAGCAGTCTTGACATCCATCTGGTGTATCTTCCATTTCATCACTACAGCCAGAGCAAGTACTGATCTAATGGAAGTGTATCTGGCTACAGGTGCAAAGGTTTCTTCGTAGTCTACTCCCTCTTTCTGAGATAATCCTCGAGCTACAAATCTTTCCTTATACTTTTCAATGCTACTGTCTGCAGCATGCTTGATCTTGTAGATCCATTTGGAAGTGACAACTAACTTCCCTTTTGGTCTTGGGACAACATACCAAACATCATTCTTCATGATCGATTGGTATTCTTTGATCATAACATCCTTCCATTCTTTCTATCCTGTCGCTTCTTCATAACTGGAAGGTTCTTTATCAATGAAATCACATAGTAAAGCTACATACCCAGAGTTTGATCTGGTTCTCTTTCTTTCTCTGTGATTCTCTTCTGGAGCCCCATATCTTTCTGCACCTTGGATAAGTTCACGTACCCAAGCAGGTTTCCTCTTATGAGTATTCTTCTCCAGAGGTGGATCTACAGGTCTTTGTGGTTCTTAGAACTCTCAATCTTCTTCTTGAGTTTCTTCATTCATTATTGTATCATGAATTCTGGGTGCTTCTGCTTCTTCTTCTTTAGGTTTTTCAGCAGGTCTTTTTCTGGATTTGTTGTAAGCTGTGTCTTCATCAAATG
Organism: Pseudotsuga menziesii; assembly: GCA_001517045.1. Lineage (NCBI taxonomy): Eukaryota > Viridiplantae > Streptophyta > Pinopsida > Pinales > Pinaceae > Pseudotsuga > Pseudotsuga menziesii. The sequence goes on from LPNX010959124.1 coordinate 12,152, forward strand.
TCACATCCCTACTGACGTCAATCTTCTTATATCCTGGGAAGTAGATTCTGTAAGCCTTCGAGCTTTCAGAGTATCCCACAAATATGCCCTTCTTTCCTGAAGGATCTAATTTTGTTCTCTTTTCTTTTGGAA
>LPNX010959124.1:32060-42467 GCA_001517045.1 Pseudotsuga menziesii
TTCCTTTCTTCTCTAGGAGTTGGGTCAGCATTTCTATTTTCTTCTTCATACAAGAGATTTCAGTGTGATTTCCCTTATTGCAGTATGCGCACTTGCTCATTTGTCCTTTGTTTTTCTTCTTTTGGTTATTCTTCTTGGAACCTTGTGGCTCCTCCGGAGACTGTTTCTTGTCTCTCTTTTGCTCAGGTGGCTTTTTAGCTTTCTTTTTTCTTTTTGAATCCACCCTCGAATCTCTAGCAACCAAAGCTTGGTCTTTGGATGGTTTGATGGTGCCCATCATCACCAACTTGTCTTGTTCTTGTGTGAGAGATTCCATGAAATCTGCAAGGCTAGGCATCTTCCAGGTTCGAGCTATCAGTTTTGTGGCATAGAAGGTCGAAAAAAACACTGAATAGTCAGGGCCAAGCTTCAAAAGAATGGCCAAGACCAGTTGATCATCCTTCTTTTGGATCCCACACTGTTTCAGCTGCAAAACAAGTGCTTTGAACTTGGAGAAATGGAGTTGCAGAGATTCAAAGCTATTGGGACTCAGGGAAATCAGCTCATTTTTTATTTGATGCCCCCTCATCTCATATGTCTTTCCAAAAAGATCAGTAAGATTCTCCCATACTTCATTCAGTGATGTCAATCCATCAAGATGGAAAAGGAGGTCTCTGGAAATACTCAGACACATGAGACCATAGGCCTCATCCCTCATGTTGTGCCATTTTATCTTCTCTACAGCTGCATTGGGCTCTGCTTCTGTTTCCATAGTCATCTTGTAGAGGCCTTTCACTCTCAAGAGTATCTCCATCTCTTCTTTCCATTCAAATAAATTGAAGGGAGTCAAGATGATCTTCTGAGATTGATCCATAGCTTAGAAATTTGTCCTGACTGTCAGTAGAAGGCTCCCAGTCACTGATGTCGAACCTGCAAAACAATTTTAAAGGAGAGAAATCGATCTATAATGGCTCTGATACCATGTGGAAATTGAACCCAGTGATAGATTAATTTTACTCACAACAATTATCAATTGAACATGCAAAATCACTCACAAAAGAGACTGAATAATGAGCTAAACACTAAACTGTATTGAATAAGTGTACAATAGCCAATCCTATAACATAATAGGTTGCTGCATTAAATAATTACATAAGGGATTTGCATGCATGAGGATCAATTCGAATCTAGCATAAACCAAGCTTACTAAAATCAAGCAAATCCCCCATAGGTGCAAAAAGCTGATCCCAAATCAGTCATGGAGCTTACAAATTGGAAAAAGAACTTAGGAAAGCTAAAGAGTGATGGAATGAAAACTCATACATGCTTTTACAAGGAGAAAAGAGTGGAGGATGTGTAGGACAAAAAACTAGTCAACCTCACCTAGTCAAGCTTTTCCATTTGCCTTAAAACACTGAAAAAGCAGGGAATAAAGTAGAAAAAGTAGAACGGTGCTCAGGAGGCCAGGAATAAAGTAGATTTTATTCCTTGAGGTTTCCCAATCACTACATGAGTCAAATAAGGCAAGTTTGACCACTATGGATAGGTAAATGACAACTTGCACAAGGTGGGACACATGAACTAGGCAAATAAGACAAAAATAATGAAATTAATGTGTAAGGTAGCTAAATATGGGTTGATTATTCTAACATAGAATTATTTATTAAACTCCAGAGTGCCCTCAATCCCTGGTTCTCCTCCCATCTGGTCAGCCACTTGGACAAGCACATTCAAGGATGCTGGTTCTTGTGTGGCAGCACCCTGTTCAATCTCATCATTGCCTTGCTGTTGTGGTTCCACTTCTATAATTTCTGTGTTATGGAAGGAATTTGGGGTCATCGTACAATGTTCATCCCTACAATTAGGAATAACTTCATCCCTTGGTTCTTCTATCCCAGGCTCAGTGGAAACTTCAGCAAGAATATTTAAAGATGTTGGTTCTTGTGTGATAGCATCTTTTTTCTCTGCAACTTCCTCCATTGCGGGTGCAAACTGTTGTGTTATAAAGGCATGAATTAAAATATTGTGTCCTACTTCTTTAAAGATTTTTCCACAGGTGGGATAGACCACTCTTTCTTCCTCATTGCCATGCTCGGTAGAATTTGGTCCCTCCAATTGGTCCACAGCCTCGAGCAATGTGCACACACACACACACCCTATTTTTTGCATGTTTCTTTCCAATTTTCCAATTCCCTTCTGAGTGTTTGGAATTCCTCTTTTAATAGCCTATTTTTGAACAAAAGTCCTTCAATTTGGGGTTCTTCTTCAACCGGCCCTTGTGGGGCATCAATTGGCATGGGTTCAAGAATGGTGAACTCAATTTGTGCTTCTAAGGTTGCCCATATTTTTCTTGCTGCTTCTGCTACTACAATCGACCTGGTTCTTCTCCTTTTTATTGGTGGAGATATCTTAATTTCATCATTTGATCTCTTCCTTTTTCATTGTGGTGCTGGAGTTTCTGGATTCACAGCTGAAGTAGAAGGAATGTTCCCAGTTCCAGCATTTTCTTCTTTTGGCTATTCTTCCTCAATCAAAGTTACTCCCCACTTGGGTGAGGATTCAATGGTCACCAACTCAATCTTTTCTTCCATCGCCATGACTCTATCATCTTCAGGTTCAATTTTCGTAGCATCTAATGCTATTCCAATTTTACCCTCTGTTGTCAGAGCTACCCTATCATCTGGTTCTTCCACAGGGTTTTTATGTACATCTTCTCTCAATTGTTCTGCTTGTGCCCCTGGTTGATCCTCTGATCTAGTTTCATCTCCCCCCCCAACTATATTGGAGGGGCTCTGATCCTCCTGTTGTGCTTCATGTCCCCCCAACTATGGATGGACCTGCTCTTCTTCTATTGGGACACCAGGACAAGGAGCTGGTTCCTGAACTTGAGCTGTAAATTGCTCCCAGGGTATATTGTGTTGAGAAAGGGTCCTTAAGATAATTAATTTAATGAGGCCATGGTGGGTTAGTGAGGTGAGTGGATGCTTGGAAGCTTGAACAAACCCCTCCATATGATGCAAATCATTAAGCAAATAATATGGAATATTTAACAGAATTTTATGGTGGAGATGAGATAGTAAAAGGAGTTCAGAATTATAAACGGTTTGGTACCTACCTTCACAAGTGATATATTTCTTCAGAAAAATAGTTACTTGATTCCATGGCTGTGGAAATGACTGCAGTACTATCCCATTTTTTGTTGTTTGAACCTGCTCCCTCTCTATGAGAAAGTCCTGTAATGCTGCAGTAGTGGGGAATCGACATCCAAACCACGCCCTTCCCACCTGAGGAATACCAGTGACCTCAGCTATAATGGCTTCAGAAACTTCAATGAGTAATCCCCAAACCTCTGAGTGAGTTTTTGTGAGTTTTAGAGCAAATTGTAAGGTTGCTTCTCGTGAAATCCATTCAGATGTTCAAAAAATTTCGTCCAACCGGTAGCTTGAAAGATAGTGAAGATTGCAGCATTTCTCTTGAGATCTCATGTGTTTGAAGGTTCATAACGAGCTGGAATCCCCATGTTTCTGACTTTAGAATTAGTTTGTTTTTCAATAGATTACAGACTCCGACAATGGAGGTTACGGCACAGGGTATGAATGGACCGCTGAGAGGAGAGAGGAAAATTTGGAAAGTTTCAGCACACCAGATTATTTGAAATTTCATTTTGAATTGGGAAAGGTAGTGGTTATCCAGTAGCATAATTAGTCTTTACGTTGCACGGGAAAAGAGTTAATCGGGAAATAATGGGCATAAAAAGGGACGTATGACTGACATTGTTAAATCATATTGATACTTAATCATGTGGTTAATCAAAGCCATACCTTCGAAACTACGTGCTGGATGTCCTTCGGAGAATAATAGAACGTGTGGTTGCAGACATTGTGGAAGCCGAAATTGTGCAGTGCATAGTCATTAAATATAATCATTATAACAGAGATGTTGCAATAATTATTTCCACCGGTGAAGCAAAAACCATCACGTCAAAATGGTCAAAATTATAAGAAATATCACATTATGGGTCAGGTTGGCAGCATGAGGAATCAGAGCCATATCTAGAGGAGTTGATGGGGTGCAAAAAAAAGATCTGCTAATAACACAGGAGTCACAACCGCAGGTCATAAAGAAATTGAAGCAAAGACACGGCCTTCAATGCTAGAAAAATAAGCTAAATATAGCTTCCAGAAAAGTTGTTGCAACCATCAAAAAAGATGTCATAGCTTCTAAAAAAGATGTCACAGCTGCCGAAAAAGAGAAGGAAAATGTTAAGTGGACGGAAAGTGACTGCGCTGGAGCGACAGGAAATAGGTTTTATGGTCAAAAGTGAAACGGGGTCACAGCATGTGGGACTGGAAGAAGGCGGAGTTTCATGATGTGGTGGCTACCAGAAACGGTGTTGCAGCCATCGAAAAATGGTGTCGCAGCTACCGAAAAATGGGTGGCATAGCTGCCGAAAAATGGGTGTCGCAGCTACCAGAAAAGGTGTTGGAGCTACCAGACAATGGTGTCATAGCTGCTAGAAAATGGGTGGCGGCTGGCAGAAAATGGGTGTCACAGCTGCCAAAAAAGGTGTTGCAGCTGCCGAAAAATGGTGTCGCAGCTATCGAAAAATGGGTGGCTGCTGTCGAAAAATGGGTATCGCAGTTGCCATAAAATTTGTTGCAGCTGTCGGAAAAGGTGTTGCAGCTGCCAGAAAATGGGTGGTGACTGCCAGAAAATGGGTGTCGCAGCTGCCGAAAAATGGGTGTCGCAACTGCGACAAATTTATTTAAGGAAAAAGAAAAAAATTCATGGTGCGAGAAGGCATAGAAAAATGACTTCTGGTCGACAGGCCCAATCTGACCCTCATCCTTGGGTGCTTCCCTACAAATCTTGGAAAAACAACAAAGAAAAAAAAGATCAAGTGAAAAAAGATAAGATAACATAATGAAATTAAGAAAAAAAAACAATAATTATTTATGTACATTGATTCATGCACGATTTACAGTGATTAATTAAAGATTGACAGAGGTAGAAAGAAATTCCTGCCCTTGTGCTAGCTGGTAATCTGGGTCAATGGAAATTTGTGAGATAAATGCATCCTTTGAAATTGGTTTATGGTACAGTCATAGCCTGTGACCATTAGAAGATAATGGTATGCGGTTTCATCAATAGTTACTAGGCGGACTGTGCCATTATCAAATACCCTGTCTACTAGGTATGGGCCTAGCCATCTTGTGTGTAATTTTACCTTGAAATCTCTTTTGAATCTAGAATCGTATAATAATGCCCAGTCTCCTTCACAGAAGACCTTCTTTTTAATGAATCGTTCATGCTAATTGGATCTCTGTTGTTGAAGTAACACTGTCTGGTCCATTGCAGCTAACCGATTCTTGTCCAGTTCATTCAATTGATTTAATCTTCTTTTCTGGGCTTCAGTTACATCCAGGTTTACTTCAGTGGCCGTCTTCAGATTCTTGATTTCAAATTCAATTGGGAAGATGGCACTTTTTCCATACACTAAATCATAAGGAGAGAAACCTGTGGTGTTACGCCAAGTGGTGCGATATGCCCATAGTGCTTCCAGAAGCCTGTCAGCCCAATCTCTACGATGGCTCTTAACTGTCTTGGTAAGGATGGCTTCAATAAATTTATTAGTGCTTTCCACCTGGCCATTGGCTTGGGGATGGTAAGGTGAAGCTACCCTATGCTGTACATGATACTTCCATAGCAGAGCTTCAAATTGATGTGACATAAATTGTGGTCCCCCATCAGTAACTACTTCCTTAGGTACCCCAAAACAGGTAAATATTTCACTGTATATAAAGTCGATCACAGCCTGGTCATTAGCCTTCGCTAGAGCGACTGCTTCTACCCATTTGGTCATATAATTGGTATAGACCAAGATGTAAGCCTTCTGTTTGGAATGAGGGTTGATAGGGCCAATGAAATCCAAATCCCATCTATCAAATGGTTCAATTACTGATTGAGGTTGCAGGGGCATTTGATCTAATCTGTTGGGCTGACCCATCCTTTGGCAGCTATCACAAGACTAAACATATATTTTTGCATCCCTGAAAAGAGTTGGCCAATAGTAGCCCATCCTTAGCACTTTGTGTCCTATCCTTCTATCTGCAAAGTGTCCCCCACAAGGTTCATCAGGGCAGGCCTTCAGTATATGAAAGATTTCATTTTCCCTTACACATCTTCTGATTTCAAGATCAGGACCTGTGAAAAAGAGATGACCATTTACCCAACAATACCTGGCACTTTGCTGGATGATTTTTCTCTTTTCTCTTTTAGACATATGTTCCCGAATCTTCCCTGCAACCAAGTAATTAGTGACATATGCATACCAATGGGAATGGGATGAAACTATGAATAAATGTTCATCTAGAAAAGAGTCCTCAACATGCAAATTACCATCACTATTAGTGAAACGAGATAAAAAATCAGCGACAACATTTTCTTTTCCAGGTTTATCTATGATGGTAATATCAAATTCCTGTAATAATAAGAGGCATATAGTCACTCTGGCATTAGTGACGGGTTTGTTCATTAGATATTTAATGACAGAGTGGTCAGTGTGCATGAATGTAGGATACCCAGTAATGTAATGTAAAAATTTGTTAACAAAGTAGACAATAGCTAATAATTCCTTCTCAGTGACAGTATAATTAAGTTCAGCAGGGGCTAAGTTTTTACTAATATAATAAATTGCATAAGGTACTTGACCATCCTGCTGTCCTAAAATTGCTCCAATAGCAATATCAGAAGCATCTGAAGAAATGTGAAAGGGTAGGGTCAAATTGGTCCCTCTTAAGATAGGAGCTGTGGACAGCTTCTCCTTAAGCTTAACAAATGCTGTCTGGCATGCTTCACTCCAAACAAACTGCACATCCTTCATTAACAATGAAAACAAAGGAGAAGCAAGTTTGGAAAAATTTTCTATAAATATTCGGTAGTATCCAGCATGTCCCAGAAAACTTCGCACCTATTTTTGAGTTGCAGGAGTAGGTATATTTTTGATTACCTTGATTTTTGAGGGGTCCGCCTAAATGCCATCAACAGAGATGAAGTGCCTAAATACTACCCCCTCACTCATCATCATATGGCACTTTTCAATTCTTAAAGAGAGTTGGGTCTGTTCACAGCGAGTTAAAACTCTTTTTAAATTTTCCAATGCTTCTTCAAAATCCTTGCCATAAGGAGTGAAATCATCCATAAAAATTTCTATACTATCATTAACTAACTTAGAAAATATGCCGATTACAGCTCTTTGAAATGTTGTTGGTGCATTACATAAACCAAAGGTAAGCACTTTGTAAGCAAACGTTCCCCACAGACAAGTGAAGGTAGTTTTATCTTGGTCTTCAAGAGCAATCTGAATCTGATTGTACCCGCTAAACCCATCCAAGAAGGAGAAGAGATTCTTCCCTAATAAGGTGTTGAGTACTTGGTCAACAAAGAGCAAGGGGAAGTGGTCTTTTTTTGTGGCCTTGTTCAGCTCCCTATAGTCGACATAGAATCTCCATTTACCATTTTTATTGGGTACAATTATGAGCAGGAAAACCCACTCACTGTCTGAAATAGGATATATAAATCTTGATTCCAAGAGTTTTTGAATTTCTTCCTTCACTATGTCCCTAAGATTGGGGTTCATTCATCGTTGAGGCTGACACATAGGCTGGGAGTCGCTTTTGATATAAATATGATGGGTGCATAGGTTAGAGGGAATACCCCTCATGTCTGTATACTCCCAAGCGAATGCTCCCTTGTGTTCTTTCAAGAGACTGATCAGGCACTTTTGTTCATCTAAGGAGAGGTTGGGGTTAATATTCAAGATTTTTCCAGACTCTACCTCAATATGAATACTTTTTGAATTTTTCAATACTGGGATTATGTGTGTGTCACCGACTAGTGCTTCTTTTGTGAGATTTTCTTGTTCTTCCTTACCCAAAGTAAATTTCAGGATTTGATAAACTTATTTATTTATTGAAGTGGGTTCACTGATGAATTTATTAATGGCATCGTCTTCAATTTCATCTTTAAAAGTTAAGTATTTCTCTATAGTTAATAATGGTTGAACGCCCTCCTCTTCCTTTGGTTCCATCCAAAAAGAGGTTTCATCTTCTATACTCGGCTGAGCTGGAGGATAGAGAGTGAGGTTCTTAGTCTCGATGCCATCAGATATGGTCATAGACCCAGATCGACAGCTGATGCAAGCATCAACTCTGGCCAACCAAGGCCTTCCCAGGATCAATGGGTGTCCTCCCAGCTGCAACTTCGGTTGTAAAACCAAGAAGTCAGCAGGATACTCCCATGAGTCAACTGAGATGACAAGATCATCCAGAATTCCTTTAGGTTTAATGGTGGATCTATCTGGCAATGCTAAAACAGTGGGGGTCGGCCTAAGATTAGTGAGCCCAAGTTTTCTTACAGTCTCAATTGTCATGACATTAATCCCTGCTCCTAAATCTACTAGTACGTTGGGTATCTGTGTATGCCCAATCTGCACAGTGAAAGTGGGATTCCTAGGGTCGTCATACTTGGCCAATAAGGTTTTACTTGTTATTAATGCAGATAATTTCCCTAGGACATGGATAGTGGGAGGATCTCTGGGCTTCCTCCCTAGTTTCTTTGTGCATAGGTCCCGAAAAGTTCTAGCATAGATAGGTACGTCTTGAAGAGCTTGAAGGAGGGGGATTTTAACATAAAGATTCTTTAACTCTCCTAAGAGGTTAAACTGAGGTTGTCCCCCTGCCCTTGGTAGCATTAATCTCTTGGGATACGATGGTTTCCTAATTAGCTGGGTAGGCTATGCATCACTGGACTTGTCATTTTGTGTTTCAGATGTCCCATTTGTGGGATGCTCAGCATCTTCAATAATGGGAATTGTATCGAATAGATGCTATGGATTCACCCCTTCTTCATGTACAGAGGGTGGAACATCTTCTATGATCATAGGCTCTACTATTTTCCCTGACCGTAAATGAATATCGTTGCAAGGAATAGGAGAAAGGGAGTAGGAGGGCATGTTGACAGTCTCAAATTGATGGACTATTTTATTGTTTGGGTTAGGATTAGGTTGAGCAGGCAGCTGAGGTCGGATCGATGCATTAGGGGTAGAATTGTTCTGTAACTGCAGCTGTGACTGCTGATGAGGGTATTGAGGATATTGAGGATATTGAGGAGGATATGGTGGATGTTGATGTGGAGGTTGTTGAGGAAACTGATTCCCTTGATGGAAATTCCTCCATCTAGGAGACCAAGAAGTAGGTTGGTGTGGTGGCTGTGTCCAGGGATTCCATGGGTTATAATTTTGTATTGAAGGTTGAGAAGGGTTCCACTGAGAATAAGTTGAAGGGAATTGTGTATTAAAATTTTTGATATTATTCCAATGGCTCATATTATTCAAAAATGGAAATGAGTCCAAGGTCATACCTTGGTTTCAAGGCTGCTAGGAATTCAAAATACAAATATTGAGTTCAGCTATTATAGGAAATTGAAGTACAGGAATGAAATTCTGTAATCATAAAAATAAGAGACAAGATGAAAAGATTCATGGAAATGACAAATAAAAGATATAAGGATGAACAAATTTGTTACAGTAAGACCACACAAATTGCATAAGAAGTAATTACCTACTCAGTCGACTGTCACACTATGCCACTACGGATCTCCAAGGAATGCAATCACAACACACTGTAAATCCACACTTGTTACAGCGTCCTATGAGGAAATAAAATTAGCATAACATCACACAACAAAATAATTGGAAAAAAAAAACCTAATTTAACTTAGTGATCCCTATGGAAGTTGGGCCCAACCTTCACACAGAGATGCTGGCTGAACAGACATAAAAACCTTTAGATCAAAGTAACTCCTTGTATTAAAAGACAGAGTGATTACACAATTTCTCCTCACAGCTAATACAATGAATTGATTAATTGTTCAACAACCCTTGGCTCAAAATAGTTCTCCATATTTATACAATGTAAATCATAACATCCTATCCTATTATGGGGCATCCATGAAGATCTATGATCTTCAGGCACTCTAAATGACAACAGCTGTTACAAACGTGGCAGGATGAAAAATAGGAAATATAGAAAAACTGTTAATCACCCCAGGAGTGACGATATCTTTAGATTATGGATACACACAAGCATCAATGCATTGTTGACCCCCAAGTCTGACACATTCTGTTACAGCTACCTTGACACAGCTTTGTCCAGGATATCGCACTGGAGCTGCATTCCTTGGGTGATGATAGGATGGATGGGGATCAGCTTAAACGGTGAATGCCCATCCTTTTCATAGCTTGTTCAACCCAATCTTCCTGCAGCCCACATACCTCAAAATACCTTTATAAACCATCATATGTTAGTGCATTGAGAGATACGAAGCCTTAATTATCACAATCATAAGTATTAATAAAATAAAACAATG
>LPNX010959124.1:42485-103239 GCA_001517045.1 Pseudotsuga menziesii
GTAAAATATTTAATTGGCATGCTGAATAGGGTAGGATAGAACAAGAAGAGGTAATTAAGGGTGGTCAAAAGAGGCCATTTCTAGGCCCAACAAATATGTTGAAAGTTTCCACCATTATAGGATCCAACATGAGTAATGAACTCTCCTTTGGTATATATTTTTTTTCAAGAGTAATATTTAATATCTCAAATAAAATATGACTTTCATGTACCTATAGTTCCTTTGATTATCATACAAAGTATATCAAACAATATTCTATAATGGCCAAGGATAATATCATAAGACCTCCTTTGTTGAACCGCTAGACTCTCAAATGAATAAGAGTTTGAATGTTCATCAGTAATAATGGAATTCAACTTCTTCTTTTGATATATTAAAGGAATGACACAATTATATGTGTCTAAACCCGTGAAATTAGTGTTCTAGGGTGAGTGCAAGATAATGGGGGTCACTTTTAACACATTATATGCAATAGAAAGCTGAAAAATTAGGCATCCCTCAATCTAATTGTATCTTTTGAGATACTTACACAAAATATCCTTCTTTGAGTAAAAAATATTAAATGTAGGAAATTGAATCAAGTTTCTGAATATATAAGTTTTATGTATTGAAATTTTTTATAACTGTGTCAAGTTTCTTTTTTCTAATAGTGACTTTATTTTTTAGCCAAATGATAAGGTACATGTTTTTGTGGGTATAGTCTTTGAGGGCCTAAATGATGGTTTGAAGATAAAAAAAATTGCAGGCATGTAGAGAACATATAGAAATAGTGCAACACTATTTAAAAAAAATAAAATTAGTAATATTTTTTTTTAATTATCTAAGTGATCACTCCTTGAAAATGGTATGTCTTTTGTGGGTGTAGCCTTTAAATTTCTTAATGAAATAATCATGAAATGGGTTTGTTATCACCCTGTAATTTTTCTATGGTTTTCGTAGGAAGTCACAGTGGTAACCATTTCAACCAATCTCGAGACTGTAGTCTCACCTTACAGACAAAGAGGGATCTCTCTTTGTCACAGAAACATAAATGGTAGGGGTAAAATAGAAATAGAAAACAGTTAGAGAGGGCACCAATTGTTGGGAACTCTATATGCAAGTTAATTAAAACCAACATATAGAATGTTCAATATAAATTGTCAACCTAGGAAAGTCTTTTTGTTGGAAAGATAATTTACACTGTCTATGCTTAAACACTAAGTAGCTGATGTTGTGAAAAAACTATCGTACCTATCTGTTTAGCCCAACTCTTCCCATGATTAACTTAATCTAAATTACCTTCCTAAGAATGTAGAATTATGATTACCTTTCTACAACCTTGATCTAGAAATGAAAGATTCAGGAAATAAACATCTAGACTTGTTTTTGTAGAAAGTTAAATCCTAATTTACTAGGTGTTAGCAGGAATATTTCACCTTCTGCGGATAGCAAGGTGTTCCTCTGGTCTGAATGGTTCAGATCCAGAACAAATGAACGACAAAGGATGAAGACCCTCACTGGATATCGTAGATACTTGGAATTCTTTCTTCGATAGTAAACCTATGTACCTGCAATCAGATTAAACACGCAAACACATCGTTACTAGAACATAATCTACTAATCCATGTCAGTGACTAAAGAATCCAACAACATTTACATGTGCAATCAAACAACAACACTAAATTGGGATGGAAATCAGCTTTGCATTAAGATAAAAAGGAGAATTTTGCAACCAATTAAGCCTTAGTGTCAACATGCATCCCCATGAAACCAAAAATTTCATCCCCATAAGCTCCAACTTTGCTCTCTATGCTCTCTAATGGCTTGGGCGAAGTGGTCAATCCAATAGCATAACAATAGCTCAATGGTTCTCCCCCTTAACCATGGACACGAGCTTGTATTTATAAGGCTTAATGGATAGGGATGGTTGAGAGATTTGTGGATGAGGTGGCCTCTAAGATCCTAGGATGAGGGATATTGAGCTCAACTAACCCACAATGATAGGGATAAGGGAGGACACAAGGCTCATGATCTAGAATCCTCGAGAAACTTCTCTTTTTCCCATTTTACCTAGGGTATCGCATTTCTCCTCTTATGATAGAGTGGTTCAGGTAAGAACCACTTATGGACCAAGGGAAATGGGTGGTGGCACCACTTATGGAAAACAACAGAAAGGCGGTGCGAGTAAGGAACTGCTCATGGCTAACAGGGAAAGTGCGGTGCTGGGAATTTTCACAAATGATTAACAAACAACATGGGTTTCCACTCCAAGTGCTGGGATTATGGGAAAATAGGTATGTCAAAGGTCTTATCACATGATTATGACACAATTTTGGTATAATAGGATGCCCCCCAAAGCATGAGTCTTAGAGGGATACAATAAACGAGAGCTTTGAGAGAACAAGTCATTGCTGCGAGGTGAAAATGTCGGCTCGATCAGAGCAAGTTTTCAAGTAGGCATCTATAGTACATCAATATTTTGACTCATAGACACAAGTAACCAAATCATGGCTGCAGACCAATATGAGGCAGATCCATGAGAGGAATAAACAAGCATGGCTACTAGAATACAACGTAGATCCATGTGATAGAGGACTCAAACTTGGACATAGTTACCAGACATACAATGTAGATTTATGTCATATAAATACAAATTTGAGCATAGCCACGACCATACAAATGTGAATCCATGCTAGATATACAAAACTCCATTGCAACCTGGGGAAAAGCAATGAGTGCTTTCAACAAATACCCAGGGTCTTCGTCTCGTCTTCCACAAAGTACGATTCTATCCATGTGATTACTATGATATGAAGTGGAACATGGTAGAAACCACTTGATTATCGGCCAATGATGTAAACCATTAACAAGTGCGAGGGAGATCACCATTAATGTCAATGATTCCCAAGGTACTCTAGTACAATTTACTGAGTGTGAATAGATGTCTTGATGTTGAACACCTAGTCAATTCTATCAATCAAAGGTCAATGATGTGAACCCCTCTCGAGGGCAAGAGAATCTTTCATTAAGGCATATATATCTCAATGTACTAAATATTATTTCTAAGACTATTTCCCGGATAATGAGTTGATGTCAACGGGAAAAGTCTTGTTGAAGGAGGTCCATGATGAGTCCCACATTGATGACACGAAACTCAGAACATAGTTCTGGAATGATGTGAATGTAGTAACCATAAGACTAACTCAAAAATACGGACACAAAGACTATGTGGACTGCATAGGTAAAAATTCTTCAAATCCCCTTTGAACATTGGGAAACATGACAAAAAGACTTGACAGCATGACTGAACGGGACAAACACACAATGCGACAATGGACAATGCATTCTTTTGAAAGACTCAAAGGGGTGGCATGACTCATGAAAGTGGATCGTCGCGGAGATTAGCTGAATACCCAATTGACTGAATGATGTGCAGATAAGTGCCATGTTCAAAGGTAACGACAAATTACTACCAGTTATTTGCAAAATGATTCCCTTCCCATTTTCCCCATCATGATCGATGAGTGCCACTTTTTGGGTTTACGAGTTCAAAGAGGGTAAAAAACACTCGATATAGCTTATTGGAAGACAAGTCCAGAATCATACATTTTACGAACTTGAGAGAGGAGGGGTTCGTTCCCAAAATGGGTCTCTCAATGTTTAATTTAACGAGTCCAATGAAAGAAAACTCAGTATCGTTCATATTTAGAGAGTCTGAATAATCATGGAAGAAGACTCCAAAAGGGTCCTTTTTTGTATGATTTAGTCTCTAAGGCCCGAAAAAGTGTAAAATCACACCTTAAAGAACTCTTCCAGTCATGATTGGCTGGAGTGTTCCTTTTTCGTAAATAGTCCTATCCGAACTAAAAAAGAGATAACCTACCGTGGGACGGATGACTCTTCAAATACTTTAATGAGCATGAAAAAGACAAGCTAGCTCGACGATCTTTTCGTATTTAGGGAGCCTGAAAAGAGTTTAAAGAGAACTCCATGAGGTTTCTTTACACAATGTCACTTTTTATGAGCCTAGAAAAAATAAAAAATAGACTCGACGATCTTTTCATGTTTAAGGATCTTGAAAAGGAGGTGCAAAGAAGACTCCATGAAGCTTCTTTACACAATGTCAATTTTTTATGAGCCTGGAAAGAAACTGAAACGGACTGAGACCTTTGATACTAGGTTTAAAGAGCATGACCAAAGTGTCATAATAAATGCTCATTGACCTTTTCCGTTTTATGAAAGTGTGAAAAAGCAATAAACAAACTTCCAAAGCTGCTTACTATAGTTCTCTTATCTTGCAATCGACTCAGAAACAAGTGTTAAACGCATTTATAACTAGCATTAAGGGATTACGACAGATAAATTTCAACTAAAATATGATTTTACATCAAAACTATAATATATCAGACCCAAAAATGCCTATATAGGTCATGTAAATAGTAAAAAATCAAATCATTTTACTATTTAACCATAGTGGAGAGAATTTGGAGCACTTTCTTAGCCATATCTTCAGTAGCTTATACCGATAGTTTCCACCATCCGTTTTGAGCACCGTCAGTTGTAGGTAATAGCTAAAGCCCTACTCTTTCATTTCATAGCATTTATTTTGAGTTTTGATGGGGTTTTGGGCTTGTGTGGCAAGCCATAAAACCATAAACATGGGCACCACACATACCCCTTATGGGATACGCGGTACCTCCCATGAACCGCGCCTATAACATAGTTGACAGGCGGTGCCACCGCCTGTCTCCAACAACGCACAGGCGGTGCTGGCCCTGGAGATTTAAAATTAATAGCATGAGCCATTAAANCCATTAAAAATCATTCTTTTGATTTCAGATGATTAGAGATGATTCTAATGCATCCTATGATTTTTTTTGGTAGGTTTTTGTTTCTTAAAACATGGTGATACGGAAAGAAAGACAACATTACAATGATGATGCTTTCATTGAGAGAAATGCGGGTTGTATTGCTGCATTATGGGACCGTGGGATCCTGAAGTTCTTCTAGACCCTAAGCATGGTGTCACACGATCAGTTACTAGAGCACATACTACGGATGTGGAATCCAGAGTAGTAGTACTTCAAGATGGGGGCCCATATTCTTACAATGGAAGTAGAAGACATATACTTCTTGACTAGTCTCTCAAGACGGGGTGCCCCCATCTCACTGACAGGTTCCCGTGGAGGGGATATTACCACTTGAGAGCTTATAGATCGTCACTATGCTCCAGGGACAAGGACATCGGGGAAGAAGATCCCCATCAGAGCAGTGATAGATGGGCCCCTACGGACCATCCTATTTACTATGCAGAGGGTGGCTGGGAGTCAGGGTGTGCACTAGGATTCTAGGGCACACATGTTATACGCCATAGAGGCCATGGAACCCACAGTATTAAACTACACGAAAGCCATGCTTTCGATATTCAAAGATCAGTTGACTAAGTGTTAGCAGGGAGAGCTAAAGTAGTTTGGATTTGGCTCCATTTTATCCTACTTCTTCTTCGAGCAAGTACCATAGATGAGATCTCGGGTGGTTTTAAGAAGTCTAAGAGTGTGGGACCCTCGTATGCTGAGGTTGGTCCAAGTCATGGATCGTACAGGAGTAGGTCGAGGGTAGGTGAAGTTCAGTGACCCATTCTTTAGATGGCTCCGAGATCAGATCCTCATGGTTGAGTATTATGCTTACGCAAGTACAGACTTCACGAGAGATCTTGACTTACCACTCCCACTTGGCGGACAGTGGGGTGACATCGGTAAGAAGCAAGAAAGCCTAAAATGGATGAAATGTTTTTATGTTTTTTAATGTTTTATATTTTTTATGTTAAGTGACGAGACCTGTATATTCTCATGCAGATGTTGGAGTAGTGTGACCTGGAGGAGCTTCTCCATTGGACAGGCCAGCTGGAGCCCACTTTGTACCATAGGGTGATGATATCATTGGGGAGTTAGAGGAAAAACTAAAGAGGTTGACCTTGGATATCCCAGATGCTTCCATAGATGACCTCCTGATGAGATATCAGAGATCCATAGCAGGAGTACCAAGTCGATTCAGTAGGCTGCTACGTATAGTAGCTCAAGAAGTGATGTTCTACCATGAGCATCACTAGTGTAGGAGATATGTACTGAAAGCTGACAGCTTCAGGATTTTGTATGATGATTTTGCCTGAAAGCCTATGTGCTTCAGATGAGGTCTCAGGACCTATTTTTTGTAAACTTTTTGTATATATATAGAGAGAGACTTTTACTTGGTGTTTATATGTCCCAAATGGTAAATGTATTTTATATGAGTTTTATGTGTCTTTGAATGTTTATTTACAATGAACCATGTTTTATTTCAATGTTATGAATGGGAAATATGCCAATATAGGATGTAATTAGCTAATGAGTCAATGACTACATTACGCTCCCTAGGGATATGCCTATAAGTGATGGTTTCAAATGATCTTTCTAGCAAACTTACTCTCTAGAAGAGGTAGAGAAGCACATGGTTTTTAATGGTGTAAATATGGTTTAAATGGAAAACCATGAGTTGCGAGTCCATCAAGACTACCAAATTACAAACATCCTGGGAGGCAGCTTCAGTTAGAATACTGATGACTGCTTCATACTCAATGATGTTATTAGTAGCAGGACCTATACAAACTGCTCTTGAACTGACCAAATCTTCAGCTGGGGAATAGAGCACCCAAGCAGCCGAGGTGAGATTCAAGGTGTGGTGGTAGGCACCATCAGTAAAGCTATAGAAAGCCATTTTATTCACCAAAACATTGTATAAATAGATGCATACACTAAACTCAAAACCATCTTGAAAATACTAAAATCACACTAAAAGTCAAGCAATATACATATATACAAGATACTAGCCAAGAAATACCTAGGCATAGTACCTTTTCAGGTACAAACCATTGTGAGGTTTCCCCAAATGGATTCCATCATAATCAACGAGCTCGTAGGATCCTTTCTCTAAAACCTTAGAAATGACGAAAGGTTCGTACCACATAGACTCGAACTTACCCTTCCCTAGTTTGTCATATCTCTGATCATAAGTCAATACTAGGTCACCCTCGTTAAAGACACGAGGTTGGATGGATTTATCATACTGTGCCTTGAAACATTTCTTATGTGCCTCATTAGCCAAGGCAACATCTCTCTAAGTCTCATCAATGTTATTCAAGTACAAAAATCTTTCTTCCTCTATGGAAGTGTCTGGGAGAAGTTCAATGGAAAGTTGTAAAGATGGAATCTGACATTGAATCGGTAAGACATCTTTGAGTCCATAGACAAGCTAGAATGGCATGAAACTAGTGGATTTTTTCACCAAAGTCTGATAAGCCCAAAGAGCAGAGAAAAGAATGTGGTGCTAGTTGGATTTATGATCTCCAACCATCCTACGAAGCATAGTTTTCAAAACTTTGTTAATGGCCTCTACTTGACCATTAGCTTGTGGATAATATGGTGTAGAGTTTTCATGGTGAAAACCTAGCTTGTCACTTAGTTCCTCCATCATTTTATTACGGAAATTGGATTCATGATCAGTAACGATGGACTATGGGACTCCAAATCTAGCTATAATATGATAGAACAAGAAGAGAGCAGCAGTCTTACCATCTTCTGCATATGTAGGCATGGCCTTAGCCCACTTTGTGAAATAATTAATGGCTACGATGATGTAACCATGCCCCTCAGCTGAGGTAGGATTACAATGCATGAAATCGATCCCCCATTTGGAAAATGGGCCAATGACAGTGATAGGGTGTAGCAGAGCAGGATGGGTGCACTTTTTAGGGTAAAAGTGGTGACAAGGTGGGAATTTCTTAACAGCCTCATGACATTCTTTGAAGATAGAAGGCCAGAAATAGCTAGCACGAAGGATTTTCTGGGTTGTAGCCATCCTAGATAAATGACCACCACATGCTCAAGAGTGGTAATCATTCAACACATGTTCAACATCCTCATGGGTGAGGCATTGCTGGAGAATAGAGTCAATACCATGTCTATACAAGGTATCATTCAAGATGAGGTAGTATTTTGCATGGTGACGGATATGGTGGCGATCATCACAGGATAAATGTGGCTAAAATCATTGTGTTTGGAGATAAATAAGAAAATATCCAAACCAAGGATCGGTAATGCTAATCGGGAATTGGAATTCATCCAGGAATGAATCACTGGGCTCATATTCCATCGAAGCATAGGGAAGATCACACATAATCTCGACAAAGACCAAGGATTTCTTTGATGTGGCTTTGGAAAATTACAGATCAAAGTCTTGATGTATGACTATCCAGCGGGAGTACTTGCCCCTGAGCACCTGATGAGTCAGGATGTAATACATAGGGTTCTGGTCTACCAATATAGTGGTAGTGTAGAGTAGAATGTAGTGATGAAATTTTTGTACAGTAATGACTATGGCCAATGCTAACTTTTCCACACGTGAATAGGGAGTTTCGGAATCCATGAGATTCTTACTGGCATAATAAATCCCATGCTCCTGACCGTGGATATTTTCTTGCACTAAAACCATAGCGATGGTAGTAGTGGAGGCAGCAATATACAAGAGAAAGTCCTTTGAATAATCGAGGGGGTGTATCATGGGTGAATGAGTCAGAGCGTGCTTAAGATTATCAAAGGTGCATTGGGCCTAGTCATCCCAGAAGAATGGAGTGTTCTTCTTGAGGAGATGCATATAACCGTGCGTTTTCTCTGTGAAATTGCACACGAAATGGTGGAGAAAGTTTTCCTTCCCTTACAAAATTTGGAGTTCAAGGAGATTAGTTGGGGCTAGTAGATCTATAATGGCGACAATTTTCAAAGGATCAATCTAGATGCCATCTTTGGATACCAAAAAACCTAACAGACGTCTCGTCTCAACGCAAAAAACACATTTATGCAGATTGAGTCGTATATTATAATGACGGCATCTTAGGAATATCTCTCTAATATGACCAGGGTGGTCCTCCTGTCACTGGGAATGAGTAGTGAGGTCATCAAGGTATGGTTCAACAATATGTTTAGTGTCATGAAACGCATAGGACATCGTGCGCTGGAACATGGATCCAGCATTTTTCAAGCCAAAAGGTAACTTCTTATATGCAAAGGTTCCCCATGGGAAAATGAATGATGTCTTGTGCTAATTGGAGGGTAATATCTCAATCTGATTATAGCCAGAGAATCCATCCATGAATGAAAAGATGACACTTCCAGCACAGTTGTTGATAATCTGATCGATGTGTGGAGTAGTAAAGTTGTCCTTAGGATAAGCTTTATTTAAATACCTAAAGTCGATATAGACTCTAATTGTGCACTACTTTTTATTGATAGGGAAAACGTTCAATACCCATTCCGTTAGGGGTACAAGATAAATAAACCCAGCTTTGAGAAGTTTCTCAATTTCAGCTTTAATAGCTGCGGCCTTCCAAGGATGGAATTGCCTTAGTTTTTGCTTGACATGTTTAGCCGTGGGATAGGTTTTAATCTCATGGACCACAATGGATGGGTCAATGCTTGGCATCTCTTCATAGGACCTAGGCAAAATATCATGAAATTCTTTGAAAAGTGCCTTGTATGCTTCAGATTCATTTGTTGAGCAGTTTTTCCCAACATGAACATGCTTGATAGTATCAGGCTTGGCTGGTATTTCAATCGGATTCGTCTGAGTGATGTTGCAAAGGTTTCCTTCAGAATATGTATCTTACAACAATATAGGACTTTGGGGTACGTTGACAATATCAGTAGGAAACACGAATGCATAATCATGGTTGACTGAATTGGTGTTGGGGAGGAACATAGATATATGATGGTGATCCTAGTAAATGGATTCATTCGTATTCATGGTCTCCATAATGGAATAATCAAAAGGGAAAGTCTCAGAGAGATAATCTAGAATAGGAAGAGAAGGTTCTAACCAGTACGATAAATGGTAAGGATTGGAAGCCTCTAGATGAAGGTCATCAGTGTGATCATCAGAAAAGGTTTGAATGGTGTCATACAGTGCTTCATGTAAACTCAACGAGGTGGAATCAACAACTTGTTTACCCTTAGGCTCATAGTCAAATGAGGAGATCATATGGATTGTCGCGGTATCCATTCTAGGAGGAGTGGATGGAAAAATCCCCATAAGGGATGAATCCTTCAACATGCCTACCCCAATCGACTGGTAAGGAGGAGGGGACTAGCCTAACATGGAGATGTTATTATCCATGGAAGTAGTAACATCCGATGTATAGAAATAAAGATGGTCAATAGTAACAATTCCCCTAGATGCGGAAATTGGACTGTTCAGAATATGATTGAGGAGATAGGAGTCATGGCATAGAACCAATTTCTTTCTAGAAGGAGGTTGTAATCTAATGGGGCATCTACCACTTCTACTTGAATGGAAATGGTTTTGCCTCCCAGCTCAACCGCTAGAGCTGATATGAGACCGTGGGTTTGGAAACCCCGTCCGTCAAAGGCCTTAAGGGTTGTAGGTGATGTTACAAGCTCGAGAGAGATGAGAGCCTTCCAACAAGACAGAGGCAAAATCGAAGTCGAAGCTCCTTCATCTAGTACCATTTGAAAAAATTTCTTCCCAACTACTTTCGTAATGATTTGAAAAGCAATTTTATGCAGTAACCTAAACTTATAGTTCTCAACATTGAAATGAATCAAGTTAGTATTATCTGGGTCTAAAGCTCATAATGTTGTCAACAAGTTTTTGCGTTGTGTAGGGAAACTTTGGAGTACTTCTAAGGTAGACATTGCACAAGGTGCCTGAGCAAGATATTCAACTACATTATAAAATTGAGAAGCTCAGGCATCAGGGTTGAAAACACCCTTCTGAAGAGTACTCTTGGGTGGATGCAAAATCATGTCAAGAGTAGGCTTCTCGATAGATATGGGGACAGTAGATGAGGATTCTGGAGAACTAGTGGAGGGAGCTTTCCCTGAAGAAGAATGATCTTCTTTCTTATCTACAGGTTTGTCATAATTCTAACTTCAAGTTTTCATATTGATGGTATCTAAGGACATCATAAGAATTTCCTCTGACTAACTAGAGTTACCCTGATTAGACATGTGGTCTATTAGTTGTTGTTGAGAGGGAAAAGGATCCATGAGTACTGTGGGTGTGGGATTTGATTTTAGAAACTGAAAGATTTCATCTCGTAAGGACACTCCTTTGAGAAATGGTCACCTCTGCATAGCAGACAGGGATATTTTTCCTTTCTTTTCCCTTTATTGTTATCACTGTTGGTTGGTCTTGGAGTCTCCTGTTGGTTTTAGGGTTTTTTATTCCTATTTTTACCCTTCTTTTTATTGCCCGAGGTTTGAGTGCTTTGAATAGAATTGACCTTGGTAGAAACCTTAGGTGTTGAAGGAGTAGGGGTGGTAGTTTGGGGTCGCTTGGAAGGTTTAGTTGCTGACAGGGACTGGATTGAACCAACAATCACATCAACATGTACTTCTGCTAATGGCTTGGTGGGATTGATGCTTGGGCGAGGAGCTTGAGGAATCAAGTCATAAAGGGTTCCAGACTGGGAATAGACCAAGTCTAGATACTGGACTCGACTAATATCCTGCTCTTCAGTAATGGCATCGCCCATAGCCACATCTCAGGAAATGGGAGGAAACAGAGATTTGGTAAAACAATAAGCTAATAACTGATCTGGAATAGGGGCTTTGATAAGCCTTCTCTTCCTTCTCCACTCATGAATATGGTCAAATATATGGGTGGAGGTGTTCTGTCACAGAGAATTTAAGAGATTAGTACCTGTTTCATAATGAATAGGAAGCTGAAAGTGTGTAAGAAACATGGTTTCCAATGAGAAAAAATCCACAAACGAATGTTGCAGGAGTTCAATGTACCACTTTGCGGCTGTACCGATGAAAGTTCACTGAAAAAGTTGTAAACGAATTGAATCATCCATGAGGGAGTTTGAAGAACAACACAAATGGAATGTCATAACATGGTTCTTTGGATTGTCTCCCTACTTCCCATTGAACTTCGGGATGTCCAATGGTAACTTTACTGGAATAGGAGGCCACAAGGGATTGTGTCGAATGGGGTCATTAATCAACTTGGACAAATATGGTAGGTCCAAAGTTGCTAGGAAAGGTAACTAATGGTTGGGTTGTACATACTGGTAATATTGATATGGCATATAATTACCAGTAGGACAATAAGTGGACTGAAAGATAGGTTGCTGTGACGAAGAACTAATGGAAAATATGCTCGCAGGGGGTTGATTTCTAGGATTAGGACCGCTAGGGCCACTAGGGCCTCTAGGAGGAGGACCACCATGGACTCCGGGACCACCAGGACCACCAGGATCACTAGGACCACTAGGGACACTAGGAGGTAAACCTCTAGAGCCTCTGGAAACATTAGGCAGAGGGCCACCAGACCCTCCAGGGCCATAAGGAGGAAAGCCACAAGGCCCCCCAGGACCACTAGGACCATTAGGACCATAAGCAGGAAAGTTTCCATATCCTCTAGGACCATTAGACCCCCCAGGGGGAGGACCTCCATGAGGGGGTCCTTCGACACCTCCCACAGTATGTATAGGTATCCCCCCCATGGCTGGCATGTAAGACGAGTTGGGTTGCCCCCATGGCATAAAAGCGTTACTAGGGTATGGAATTCCAACATAAGGCATCCCTGTAGGATTGGGTGGATGATTAATATTACCTACAGGTATCTGATAACCATAACATCCAGAAGATTGAATGGTTACAGGTTGTGCCCCCGAGGGCTGACTTGAACTAGATGGGGCATTGATCACTTTAGTATGGGTGGGAGAGACATAAACTGTAGATGTTTCTATATTAGAGGTCTGTGCTTGACTAGGTACAATTTTGGTGTCAGATAACATAGTTCGTGCCGGGGGTTTCCCCCTGGCACTAGAAGGTATAGAGGAAACAAGAATTGAAGGTTGATCCCCAGGTACATAAGACTTGGGACGATTAGGAATAGACATAACATGGGAGGTGGTATTTTGATGTGGGTTGTGGGGTGTTATTGGAAGATCTATAATCGGTTCGATGGGTCTCATAGAATCGGCAAGTGAAGGATATCCCATAGGAACAAATGGGGAATGTGATGGTGTTGGGCCTAATAGGTCATCTATTTTCTTGTCAATCTCATATGCACGGAGAATGGTAGCACGGTATTGCCTATGTTCTTATTCATCTTCAAAAGAGTTTAAACAGGTGCCAAATGAGGCAATGGCCTGTCCTATAGGGGTATCCAAAAATGGAGCATTGGGACCAAAATCCAGACGGGTGGTATCATCAACATGACCTTCCATGGGAGAATGGAATGAGGTATTTCCCTGAGAAGGCTGTTGTACCAAGGGAGGTGAGCATGAAGAATACGGTACTCCACTTTCTGCAACCACACTATCTCCCACTTGGGAGGTGGTAGCAACTCCTTGGTTAATAGCTTCCATTGGATTTTCTCCTGAACCAGGAATAAAATCAGGTGGCTATTAATTCTTGCACATGATCTAGGAACTAAGAATCAATCTCATGAAAGAATAATCAACAAATACTCATGAAATGGTGTTAATTGGAACTAGAATTGGTTTCCTTTCTGTATATTTAATAAACAATGAAATGGTTACAATACCAATGTCGAGCAATAGCTTAACTCCATGAAGAATTTGAATACCTAAGGAGACAATTTGAATTCAGTGAGTGTGTCTAGCTTAACTGACTCTCAACCATTGGTTCACACTCAGTTAACCACTTGACCAAAACCCTAATTGACTCACCAAACCCTAAGTGAAGTCAGAGTGCAATAAATGATTGAATCTCAACTGAAGGAGATCAAACACATGTCATAGCAAGCCAACCATCAAGTGCTAGTGCTCCATGACTTCAATGAACCCCAATGAGGCTAACTGAAGCTAAACTGACCATCAGAAGTTGGTGGAGGCACCTTGTTGACTCCAGATCATTAAATAATAATAAATAATCATTAAATAATTATTAAATAATATATTTAATGATTGGAGGTGCCTTAACTGACTGGTTGAACTGATTGTAACCACCAGTTAGAAATCAGGTGCATTAATGTCACTCAGATCACCCCTGGAGTGCTCTCGTTAGCCTCCTTGACTGTAGGAGAAGGCTAAGTTAGCCTCCTTGACTGTAGGTAGGCATGGGTGTGACTGGATGATGGCAATTAATGCTCCATTGATGTCAATTAATGTCAATTATACTTAGGATAGTGGTTTAACTAGGACAATTTGACCGAAAGAGTGTGTATGATGGTAAATGTCTCCAACACCCCCTCTTAAGCTATACTCAGGAAGAGTTAGAAAACATAGATGCATAAAATGCTAGGGCCCTGGAAACTAAGGCCATAGGTCACCTTGTATAATGCTGAAACTGAAACAATGCTCAAAACAACCTAAGAGAGGAAAAGAGGGAAAACCTAGTGGGAACCCCCCCCCCTCCCCTCAAGCTAAACACTGAAAGTAGTCTGGATCACCTTAATGAACTCACCCCCAACAGTGAATGGAGGTAAGTGAACTTCTTTTCTGAAAAGCTCTTGGTCAAGATGTCTACAATCTGGTCATCAGTCGGGCAGTATTGTAGAATGATTGTCCTGTCATGCACTAGCTCCCTGATGTAGTGCATGTGAATCTCCACATGCTTGGTCCTCTACCTAGTAACTGGATCCGTGGATATCTTAATAGCACTCTGGTTGTCACAAAAGAGGACAGTGGACAAAGTACTACCAAGATCAAACTCTGAAAGAATTCCTTGTGTTAAGTTAGGAACTTGTTTCTTAAAATTTTATGTTTTGATTGTTATTTTTATTCTAAGTTTGCTATTTTCTTGAGTTTGATCTTTTATTTACTTTGGAAAATTTTTGGTTCTGAGTAAAATTTTAAAGTTTTGCCTTTAGGTTCTTATTATGTTTTATTTCCTTAGGTCCTGAAGGGTATTTTAGGACATTATATGGATTAATTAGTTTATAAACAACATCATGATCATAGTTTATCACTTAAAGCTCATTCAAAGTGGAAATAATGATTAAAACAGTGCCAAAATTGAATTCAAATTATTCTTGTAGCGCAACTGCCCAAAGTTTACACAGCGGGGCTACAAGAATATCGCGCGTGCCGAAATCGCTGGTTTTTAAGCAAATTTCTCCCACAATTTTGGTTTTTTGATGACTAATCACATGCTTAAAGGCTTTTGATACGTGTTTCTTCAGTAATGATCATGCAAATAGGTGCGTTTTTCAGCATGGTGGAGATCATGGAAAATCATTAGTTAGAGTTGGGAAAATTGTGACAGGTAGACAAGCGAACCTAGATTGAAGTGAAAGGAGTTATCCATAGATGCATTACGGAACTAGAGACTAAGTGGAGCGAGTAAATTTTCCCAAAATCCAAAAGTTGCAGTTACAAAGGGGAGTTAGGGATTTCATAGTTACAGATAATATTTATGGCTTTTTCGTTTCGCCAGCTGGAAGTAAATTGGACACCTGAAGACACTTGTATAGTCAATTTGGCAGTCAGACAGCTCAGGGATTGATTTTAAGCATCTGCAGCAAGAAAGGAATAAGGTATTCCACGTTAACCTGAAAGTGGCAGCTAAATTGGGTGTTTCTTCTTTAAAGCTTGTTATGATAAAATTGATTGAGGAAAGTGGTAATTTATGCTATTAACAAACTCTCTATGATAATATATCAATCTAAAAATGGTTTTGGAATGCTTTGACAAGTGATAAGTTGGAAAATATCTCTTTCATTGAACAATTACCCTATCAAGACTTGAAAATGTGGTAAGGTGAAGCTCTGTTCAATTTGTGGCGACCATGGTTTCACAAATTTAGTTGTTACCTATAAACAATGCAATGAAGGAGCTCAGCATGTGAATTGCATGAAGACCTAGTCTAATTAGGTGTTTGAAACTGACTGGTTTTGGTGCTAAATACAAGTCAGAGCAGAAAGTGAGCAGACATAGGATTGCTCTCATATCTTTTCATCGACTAGATAAACCAATCACAAGTTGATCTAAGAAGCAGGCATTTGGGAGCACTGATGCAAAATCTTTTTGCAAAAGAGATAACTCATATGTGGCATTAAAAAGAGCCAAGTGTACTATTTGAGCAGAGCCATAACACACAGATGTTGTCATGCATTCTAGAGACGATCTAGCATCTAAATGAACAACTTGGATGATAGTTAGTTTCAGAAGTAGTTTTATTGGAGAGTTTGGCACTCTGTTGACCTAATTACTTAATATCAGTGAAAATTTTTTCCTTTATCGAAAACAGAAGATGACTGTTAAAAAATTAAGAAAAAAAATAGTCAAGGAGAATTAAACAAAGCTGACTGTTAAAACTTCAGAAGCTTGAGAAGAAAAAAGAATTGTTAGGTCATTCAGAGGGCTTTAAAATTACACAGGTTTCAGTCATTGAAAGCAGATGGAAAAAAGTGGCAAAAAAAATAGGGCTGATCCCACTGAGTTGGGATGGATTGACCAATTTCTTGGTTGTGCAGAGCTATTTCAAAATGCTGGTTGGTTGGATTTTTTCAAGAAGATTGATAGCTATAAGACTGAGGTCTCTTATAAATTTGCCCAATGCTATAACCAAGACATGGTGGTATTTTATAATCTAAAGTTTAAGTTGACTGTGGAGCTAGTTGTTGAAGCTACAAGAGTCAGAAATGAAGGTGAAATGTGGTTCAAGAAGCTGCCTTTCACCTTTAATGACCAAAGATACCTTTTACCTGGAATTACTCCAAACTGGAGCAAAGGAATACTAATCCAGAATTTCAGAGATGAGTGGGTGGAGCCCATTCAAGTCCTACAAATTTATATCATGTATGAGGGAAGATATGCCTATGTATTCAAATATCATTTTAGGTTCTTACAGCATTTGGTTGGTGAATCCAGAACGAGTCTTCCTTTCTTTTTGTTTAAAAGTTTGTAGAAGATGTCAAGTAGAGTTAAGTGGCATCAGGATCACACTACACAGTATATTTTCCATCATGGTTTGATCAAATTGATTATTAGTGCTTCCTTGCAAAGAGAGGGAAAAACATGGTATTTTTTCCTCTTTTGGTCTAGTTTTAACATTAATCAAGAAGAGTAGCAAACCAAAAAACATGTAGACAAAGGGAAAACCCTAGTGAAGAAACTAGGTCAGAAAATCAAGTCTGAAGATAAAAAGAAAGTTAAACTTGAAGAAGTACCAGAGCCCTCAAATACAGACTATGAACATCAGCAGTCTTCAGCTGATAATAAAGCCAAAAGTTCACTATTTACAAAAAAGGAAGATCAGCCTATGTGAGATAGAGCACCAGCAAAAACTTTTATGAAGGAGGAAATTGTTATCACAAAGGAGATTGATGTAAAGGAAGAAAACGTTGAGGTCCAGCAAAGAAGCCCCATGACTATTCTATCAGAGGATGAAGGATATTTTTTAGAAGAAGATGAATTTACTATCAAAATTGATTCTAGGGTTAACACATACAGGGAATGCTGCAGTAAAGAAGATAAAGAAAAGAGGTCAAAGAAAAAGAAGAACAAAGTTGTAGCTATGGATTTTGCTACAATTAAACATCAAGGTAAAAGTTTGAAGATGATGGGAGAGCTTGCCTCAACATGGAGACCAAAAACTAGGCCAAGAAACAAGTTAAGGCTCAGTATGAAAAAATTGTTAAACCCTAGATTAAATGCAAAAGAGGTAACTGTACTTGATGATGATTCTTCAGATGAAAAAACAAATATTGAGAAAGAAGCAGTTCTAAAAACTCCAGTTTCTCATCATACAAAGGGGAAAAATCCATCGAATTCAGCAGAAGAGGTTAGTCTCACCGACACTAAATTATCAGCAGTATTTTTAGAGTTAAGAAGTGAAATACTAAAAGAGCAACATAAAAAGGAGGTTGAAGTCTCTCATTTTGAAGACCAGCAGTTGATAGAGGAAACAACACCTACTGAAGGAGCTAATCAAGAAATCCCTATGGTTCATGGTGTGTCTTTAGACCCATTGCCAGAAGATGAAGACATTTTCAGAAAACTAGATATTCCATGGCTACCCAGTGAGATGCAAGATACTACAGCAGGGAAGGTTTTTGATTCAGACAAGAAAAACCTACAGAGAACCATCAAACAATATAGGCATCAAATGGATTACAAGCAGAAAGTGAATGATGTCTTGATCCTAGCAAACAGAAGACTCAGGGAGGATTTGCAGGAAGTAAATGACCATTATCAAGAGCTTATTGCAGTGTCCAAGGAAGCCTTGAAGAGGAAGAGAGCCATAGATTTGCAATGTGCAGAGTTGAAGCAAACTGTCAAAGGCTTGCAACAGCAGAATGAAGAACTTACAAGAAGGTTAGAAGACATGGAAGCTGAGCAAAAGAGAGCTAAGAAGAAGGCCCAAGCTTTGGATGGAATAGCCTTACTAGCTGAGGCTACAAAAGACCTTTGATTTTGTTAGTTAGTCAGTTGTCTGTTATGTTTTTTTTGAAGAAATATTTTATTTTGTAAATTGTAATTTGACAATTATCCCATCGATGACTTGGATGAAGAAAGTTAGGGTTTCAACCCTAACTGATTTTTTGAGAAATAGTATTTAGGTAGATGAGAAAGAGAGAAAAGAGTTCTAATTTTTGGCTGGCTTAAGGAGGTCTGTGACTTGTTTATGAAATATTTGGTTGGCTTAAGGAGGTCTGGCTTAAGGGTTCTACATAACTCTCATCTATATTTGTTGAGCAAAATTATGAAATATATGATCTATATTTCCCTTCAGACTATGTTTTAGCTTCATTTTTGGCTTGTTTAGCTACTTGACTGATATATTCATTACCGGTTTATGGTTTCTTTGCTTGTAATGCTTGTCAGTTATGAATGAACTTTAAGATTATATTCTGATTGGTACATGGTGATTATATTATGCATCTCTGTTCTAATTTATTTATGATTTAGTTCTTGCTTGGCTTATGAATGTATTCCCTTCAGTCACCAAACATTATAACCAGAAAAACCTTTCAAAAAACCCTAAACCCTAGTTTTGCTTGATTGAATTTTTGATATTGTGTTGGCTTGTTTCTTTATAGCCTTGGAAACAATTTCTGGCACAAACATATTTGGCGCCATTGCTGGGGAACGAAGTTGAAACATATTTTTCCCTGGGATACTTATCTTTTTCTGGTTTTAAGAGGTGAACTTAAACCAGCATATCTTTAAGGCTATTTTTCACTAGATTTGTCACAGTGGCTACTAGAGGAGTGGGAACTAGGAACAGACCTACTTCACCATTGCAGTTGGGTGTTACAGACCCTGAACAAATATTGAGGATAGTAAGAAAGATTAGAATATATCAGTCATTACCCTCTCTATCTGGCCCTGATCAGTTAGATGGTTCATTAGCTTCATTTGTGTCAAGAAAAGAAGAAGAAACTTCACCTTGGGTAAAACCAACAATTCCTGACAGTAGTTTCCATATTTTTACTAACCCTCAATCCTTCAAAAAAGCTAAAACTGCCTCTCCTGGTAAGATGCCCCTCTTTCAATTGAAATTAGGTAAAAATCCTTGTCAGCCAAGTTCTAGCCAAACCTATTCATCACCAAAATCAGGCAGTCCAAAAATGGCCTCCCAAAATCAGCCCATAGACATGATGGACAAGATGGTTGCAGCCATATATGCACCATTGGTCTTTCCTCAGCCCTTGAATGCATTGCCTAGGGGTGACTATCAAAAATATCTTCCTAGGTTCAATGGACAGGGGGAAACCATAGCTGAAGAACATTGGGAAGATTTCCTTAGTTATGCTGATAACCAAAACATCGAGGCTAAGGATGTATGGATGAGAATGTTTGTTCAGAGCCTTGATGGTGATGTAAGGAAATGGTTCAGGGAGTTTCCTGCTAATTCCATCACTATCATTGAAGAACTTTGTGATATCTTCATGAGACAATGGGGTGACACCAAAGACCATACATACTACATAACTGAGTTTGGAGCTCTTAGGAGGAAAAAGGATGAAACAATTGCATACTTTTCAAAGAGGTTTAACAAGATGTACAGTAGGATTCCTGTAGAAATAAAGCCTACAGAAACCTCTACAAAACTAACATATGCAAATGCTTTTGACCATGAATTTTCCTTAATTCTGAAAGAAAGGAGACCTATTTCTTTACTGAATATGCAGGATGCAGCCTTAGAGGTAGAATCTAATATACTGGCTTCAAATAGATTGAAAGAGGAAACAGATCAGCAACTCTATGACATAAAAGGAAACAAGGAAGCAGTGTCAGGAGGTTCAGCTTCTCATTCTGCTGAAAAGAAAATTGATGAAATGGCTAAGTTGGTGAAGATTCTGACTGCAAAGTTGAACAAATTAGAGCTCAAGAAAAATTCCAGCAAGCTTGCTCCAGAAGGTGAACAAAATCCTAATAATCAGAATCAGTTTAGAAGGCAATTTGCTCCCCGTTTCATGCCTAGAGAACGAAGGAATAATGATATCCAGTGAGAAAGGAGAGAAAATGAGGACCAAAGAGTGCCACCGCCTCTTCAGAACAATGTGGTTGATGAGGAAGAAGTTGATGGTGAGATGATCTTTGAAGAGATTGATCAAGATATGAATCATTTTGGAGAAGGATTGTCTGGGGGTTTTGTCACTGAGGAAGAATTTCTAAATGCAGAATATTATGATGCTGACATGTTCGAAACAGAGGATGATTCAGGTCTAGAAAAGACTGATGTAACTACTGCTATCTGTTAGAATGAGCTTAAAAAGACTGTGAACCTGAGGTCAGGTCCAAAACAGGTGGTATAAGTCCTGAAGAAGAAGGGAGCTATCCCTGCTAAGCAATCATCTGATCCTGTGACTGAGAAGAGCCAAGTTTTCGAGAAACTAAAGAAGACCACAAAGACTGAAGAGTTAAATAAAACTGTCCAAAATTTTAGTTTGGAGAATGAATTAGGAAAGTTAAGGATTCTTGTACCTTTAACTGAATTGATAAAAAACCCTTCATATAAAGAATCAGTCCTTAAAATGCTTAATTCAACAAGCAATCAGCCCATTTCAGACATAGTAAATTTGCAAGAAGAAAACCCCAGGATTTTCATTGGATTAGCCCTAGCTGAAAAGACTGAAAATGAAGCAGGTGCTTCACCTCCATTCTACATCACCCTGACAATCCATGAACAGATGATTCATAATTGCTTGTTAGATTCGGGAGCCTCACACAACTTAATGCCAGCGGCTGTTATGGAAGCTTTAGGGCTGAGTATTACCAAACCCTACCATGATTTGTATGCCTTTGATTCTCGAGCAATGAAGTGTTTAGGGGTAATAAAGGACATGGTTGTCAGTCTGGCTCAGTTGCCTATGAAAAGTGTGATCATGGATGTTGTGGTAGCTGATATTACACCAAAGTTTGGGTTACTTCTCTCTAGGTCTTGGGCAAAGAAGGTTGGTGGGACCTTACAAATGGATTTATCATATGCTACTATTCCTGTGTTTGGAGGAGAAAATAGAAGGTTGTACAGAGAACTTCAGTTTGCTTACATTATGACAGATGATAAGAACCCTACCAATCACCCACTGTATGCTGTTGATAAAGACTTAGGTACTTGCATGTTACATTTCAGTGCAGAGGACAATACTACTGGTTTTCTACAGGTTGAAAAAGAGAAACCAGTAAAATGCAATAGAGAGCAAGAAGATGAGCTGTGGTAGTTATACTTTGATGGGTCCTCTTGTAAAGAAGGTGCAGGTGCAGGGGTTCTTCTTATATCCCCTGGAGGTGAAACAGTAAAGCTGATGTATAAATTGGATTTTATTACTACTAACAATACTACTGAATATGAATCTTTGTTGTTAGGATTTAAAGCTGCTAAAGATTTGGGCATTCAGCAGATTGCTGCATTTGGCGACTCTGAATTAGTTGTTTAGCAGGTGAAGAGAAACTATCAAGTGAAGCAGGGTTTGTTGAAAGTCTATCTAAATGAGGTATGGGACATGCTTGAGAATTATTTTGTAGCTTTTAACATTACTCATATTCCAAGAGACCATAATCAGACTGCAGATTCATTGGCCTTAGCTGCCACACACTTTAGAATCCCTTAGACAACTTAGTTGAGATATCCCATTGAGGTGAGGTACAGGCCCTCTGTACCTGATAATGTAAAGTAGTGGAGAGTATTCGAAGATGACATTGAGATTAAAAGGTTCCTAGAGCTTACACATGAGTTTTCAAATTCCCTGATTGATCGAGAGGAGGATGAAGAAGATGGACAGGTGGATGAGATTGCTGAAGATGAGATAGTTGGACATAAAATTATTGAACTAAAAAGAAACTTCATCCCAAAAGGTTTGGTACCTCTGGAAAGAATATTTACAAAGGATGATACACTTTCAAAGCCTGTTGTTCAGTCTTCAGAAGAGAATGTGGTAGAGTGTAATATTGGTTCTGTAGAACATCCTAGAATGGTTAAAATTTCTAAATCACTTACAATTGAACAAAGAAATAGGTATGTTAAACTGTTAAAAGAGCATGTAGATGTTTTTGCATGGTCTTATGAGGAACTGAGAACTTATGACACATGAATCATATAGCATAAAGTCCCTTTAAAACCAAATGTCAAACATTTTCGTCATAAATTAAGAAGGATTAATCCAGCCTTGTTTCTTGTAATTAAAAAAGAAGTGAAGAAGATTTTGGATGCCAAGATCATAGTACCCCTTAGGTATTCTTCATGGGTGGCTAATCTAGTTCCTGTTAGGAAAAAGAATAGAGAAATCAGATTATGTGTTGACTTCGGAAACTTGAATAGATCTTCCCTAAAGGATAATTATCCTCTGCCTAAAATTGAGCAAATATTGCAGAAAGTAGTTGGGGCACAGAGGATCTCAATGGTTGATGGTTTCGCAGGGTACAATCAGATGGGTATGCAGACATTGTGTATTTTCTGTTGGTTTTGCAATGTCCTGAGCATCTAGATAGGAAAGCTGCTAGATCCTTAAAGCTTAAAGCTACTAAGTATTGTCTAGTAGAAGAGCAGTTGTTCTGGAAGGACCCAGGTGGTATTCTACTCAGATGTTTAGACAAGTCTGAAATTGAAGGAGTAATTTCTGAATCTCATGAGGGTGCTTGTGGAGGGCATAAGTACTGGAAGACAACAGCATACAGGATTTTAAGAGTTGGATATTATTGGAATTCTTTGTTTGCAGATGTTTATCAGCAAGTAAGAGCCTATATTCCTTGTCAGAAGTTTGCTTGCAAACAAAAATTGCTGTCATTGCCCTTAAAACCTATTGCAGTAAGTGTTCCTTTCCAGCAATGGGGTCTGGATTTTATTGGGGAAATAAATCTAGCTTCCTCAGGGAAACATAGGTGGATCCTAACTGCAACAGAATTCTTTACCAAATGGGTGGAAGCCATCCCTACTAGGAATGCCACAGACAAAGTCATCATGGAATTTATTGAGAATATCCTGAGTAGGTTTGGCTGTCCTTAGAAATTGGTAACAAATAATGAAAAGGATTTCAAGTCCAAGGCAATGGAAGCCTTTTGTGAAAAGAATGGTATCTTGCTGAAACATTCCACTCCTTACTATCCCTAGGGTAATTGTTTGGCTGAATCCTCTAATAAAAACATCATCCAGAGTATCAGAAAGTTGCTCAAACATAACAAGAGGTCCTGGGATTCAATGCTGAAATATGCATTGTGGGATGATAGGATAACAGTCAAACAAGCGATTGGAACTTCTCCCTTCCAGTTAGTTTATGGTACAGATGCAGTTTTTCCTGTTCAATTAGGAATCCCAGTGATGAAATTTCTTCAGAATTCTCAGGAAGATCCAAATGATGTGCATAGAAGGATTTATGAGATGATAGAGTTGTAGCAGAACAGGGAAAAGGTAGAAGAAAGAGCACAGTTGTACAGATTGAAGATCAAAAGCAGATTTGACAGCAACATCAAAGAAAACACTTTCTCAGTTTGTGATATGGTTTTAAGGTGGGATGCAAGGAAAGAGAAAAAAGGGAAGCATGGTAAGTTTGACAACCTCTGGTTTGGCCCTTTCCTAGTATCTAAGATTTTGGAGAATAACACTTTTGTCCTGCAGTCTTTGGAAGGTGAGGAATTGTGAAGTCCTGTCAATGGATGATTCCTCAAGCATTTTTACAGTCGTTGAGGATATTTTCACTTTTCATTGTATATACTGGTGTGAGTGAAGCATAATAAGGACTCCATAACCCAATGGAAATTTTGCAGACAAGTAGGTAGCAGAAAAGAAGGCACTGGTCTATAGGTTCTTGAAGCCTCACAGGGAGGACTTCATCCCTCAGCTGAAGCAAGATGTTAAGTGAGGAACTTGCTTCTCAAAATTTTATGTTTTGATTGTTATTTTTATTCTAAGTTTGCTTATTTGCTTGAGTTTGATCTTTTATTTACTTTGGAAAATTTTTGGTTTTGAGTGAAATTTTCAAGTTTTTCCTTTAGGTTCTTATTATGTTTTATTTCCTTAGGTCTTGAAGGGTCTTTTAGGAGATTATATGGATTAATTAGTTCACAAAAAACATCATGATCATAGTTTATCACTTAAAGCTCATTCAAAGTGGAAATAATGATTAAAACATCGCCAAAATTGAATTCAAATTATTCTTGTAGCGCAACTGCCAAAATTTTACACAGCGGCGCTACAAGAATATCGTGCGAGCCAAAATCGCCGGTTTTTAAGCAAATTTCTCCCACGATTTTGGTTTTTTGATGACTAATCACATGCTTAAAGGATTTTGATACGTGTTTCTTCAGTAATGATCATGCAAATAGGTGCATTTTTCAGCATGGAGGAGATAGTGGCAAATCATTAGTTAGAGTTGGGAAAATTGTGACAGGTAGACAAGCGAACCTAGATTGAAGTGAAAGGAGTTCTCCATACATGCATTACGGAACTAGAGACTAAGTGAAGCGAGGAAATTTTCCCAAAATCTGGAAGTTGCAGTTACAAAGGGGAGTTAGGGCTTTCACAGTTACAGAGAAGATTTAGGGCTTTTTCGTTTCCCCAACTGGAAGTAAATTGGACACCTGAAGACACTTGTATAGTCAATTTGGCAGTTAGATAGCTCAGGGATTGATTTTAAGCGTCTGCAGCAAGACAGGAATAAGGTATTCCGCGTTAACTTGAAAGTGGTAGGTAAATTGGGTGTTTCTTCTTTAAAGCTTGTTATGATAAAATTGATTGAGGAAAGCGGTAATTTATGTTGTTAACAAACTCGCTATGATCATATATCAATCTAAAAAGGGTTTTGGAATGCTTTGACAAGTGATAAGTTTGAAAATAGCTATTTCATTGAACAATTACCTTGTCAAGACCTGAAAATGTGGTAAGGTGAAGCTCTGTTCAATTTGTGGCGACCATGGTTTCACAAATTTAGTTGTTACCTGTAAACAATGCAATGAAGGAGCTCAACATGTGAATTGCATGAAGACCTAGTCTGATTAGGTGTTTGAAACTGATTGGTTTTGGTGCTAAATACAAGTCAGAGCAGAAAGTGAGTAGACATAGGATTGCTCTCATATATTTTCATCGACTAGATAAACCAATCACAAGTTGATCTAAGAAGCAGGAATTTGGGAGCACTGATGCAAAATATTTTTGCAAAAGAGATAGCTCATATGTGGCATTAAAAAGAACCAAGTGTACTATTTGAGCAGAGCCATAACACATAGATGTTGTCATGCATTCTAGAGATGATCTAGCATCTAAATGAACAACTTGGATGATAGTTAGTTTTAGCAGCAGTTTTATTGGAGAGTTTGGCACTCTGTTGACCTAATTACTTAATATCAGTGAAAAACTTTTCCTTTATAAAAAATAGAAGCTCATTGTTAAAAAATTAAGAAAAAAAATAGTCAAGGAGAATTAAACAAAGCTGACTGTTAAAACTTCAGAAGCTTGAGAAGAAAAAAGAACTGTTAGGTCATTCAGAGGGATTTAAAATTACACAGGTTTCAGTCATTGAAAGAAGATAGGAAAAAGTGGCAAAAAAAATAGGGCTGAGCCCACTGAGTTGGGATGGATTGACCAATTTCCTGGTTGTGCAGAGCTATTTCAGAATGCTGGTTGGTTGGATTTTTTCAAGAAGATTGATAGCTATAAGACTTAGGTCTCTTATAAATTTTCCCAATGCTATAACTAGGACATGGTGGTATTTGATACTCTAAAGTTTAAGTTGACTGTGGAGCTAGTTGTTGAAGCTACAGGAGTCAGAAATGAAGGTGAAATGTGGTTCAAGAAGCTGCCTTCCACCTTTAATGCCCAAAGATACCTTTTACCTGGCATTACTCGAAACTGGAGCAAAGGAATACTAATCCAGAATTTCAGAGATGAGTGGGTGGAGCCCATTAAAGTCCTACAAATTTATATCACCTGTGAGGGAAGATATGCCTATGTCTTCAAATATCATTTTAGGTTCTTGTAGCATTTGGTTGGTGAATCCAGAACGAGTCTTCCTTTCTTTTTGTTTAAAATTTTGCAGAAGATGTCAAGTAGAGTTAAGGGGCATCAGGATCACACTACATAGTCTATTTTCCATCATGGTTTGATCAAATTGATTATCATTGCTTCCTTGCAAAGAGAGGGAAAAACATGGTATTTTTTCCTCTTTTGGTCTAGTTTTCAAATTAAGCAAGAAATGCAGCAAACCAAAAAAGATGTAGACAAAGGGAAAACCCTAGTGAAGAAACTAGGTTAGAAAATCAAGTCTGAAGATAAAAAGGAAGTTAAACTTGAAGAAGTGCCAGATCCCTCAAATGCAGACTATGAACATCAGCAGTCTTTAGCTGATAATAAAGCCAAAATTTCACTGTTTACAGAAAAGGAAGATCATCCTGTGCGAGATAGAGCACCAGCAAATTTTTTTATGAAGGAGGTAATTGTTATCACAAAGGAGATTGATGTAAAGGAAGAAAGCATTGAGGTCCAGCAAAGAAGCCCCATGACTATTCTATCAGAGGATGAAGGATATCTTTTAGAAGAAGATGAATTTACTGTCAAAACTGATTCTAGGGTTAACACATACAGGGAATGCTGCAGTCAAGAAGATAAAGCAAACATGTCAAAGAAAAAGAAGACCAAAGTTGTAGCTATGGATTTTGCTACAATTAAACATCAAGGTAAAAGTTTGAAGATGATGGGAGAGCTTGCCTCAACATGGAGACCAAAAACTAGGCCAAGAAACAAGTTAAGGCTCAGTATGAAAAAATTGTTAAACCCTAGAATAAATGCAAAGAGGTAATTGTACTTGATGATGATTCTTCAGATGAAAAACCAAAGATTGAGAAAGAAGCAGTTCTAAAAACTCCAGTTTCTCATCATACAAAGGGGAAAAAGCCATCGAAGTCAGCAGAAGAGGTTAGTCTCACCGACACTAAATTATCAGCAGTCTTTTTAGAGTTAAGAAGTGAAATACTAAAAGAGCAACAGAAAAAGGAGGTTGAAGTCTCTCATTCTGAAGACCAACAGTTGATAGAGGAAACAACACCTACTGAAGCAGCTAATCAGGAAATCCCTATGGTTCATGGTGTGTCTTCAGA
Organism: Pseudotsuga menziesii; assembly: GCA_001517045.1. NCBI lineage: Eukaryota > Viridiplantae > Streptophyta > Pinopsida > Pinales > Pinaceae > Pseudotsuga > Pseudotsuga menziesii. The sequence goes on from LPNX010959124.1 coordinate 70,024, forward strand.
CCCGTTGCCAGAAGATGAAGACATTTTCAGAAAACTAGATATTCCATGGCTACCCAGTGAGATGCAGGATACTACAGCAAAGAAGGTTTTTGGTTCAGACAAGCAAAACCTACAGAGAACCATCAAACAGTACAGGCATCAAATGGATTACATGCAGGAAGTGAATGATGGCTTGATCCTAGCAAATAGAAGACTCAGGGACGATTTGCAGGAATTAAATGACCATTATCAAGAGCTTACTGCAGTGTCCAAGGAAGCCCCAAAGAGGAAGAGAGCCACAGATTTGCAATGTGCAAAGTTGAAGCAAACTGTCAAAGGCTTGCAGCAGTAGAATGAAGAACTTACAAGAAGGTTAGTAGACATGGAAGCTGAGCAAAAGAGAGCCAAGAAGAAGGCCCAAGCTTTGGATGGAATAGCCTTACTAGCTGAGTCTGCAAAAGACCTTTGAGTTTGTTAGTTAGTCAGTTGTTTGTTATGTTTTTTTTGAAGAAATATTTTATTTTGTAAATTGTAATTTGATAATTATCCCATCGATGACTTGGATGAATATAGTTAGGGTTTCAACCCTAACTGATTTTTTGAGAAATAGTATTTAGGTAGATGAGAAAGAGAGAAGAGGGTTCTATTTTTTGGCTGGCTTAAGGAGGTCTATGACTTGTTTATGAGCTAAGTACATAACTCTCATCTGTATTTGTTGAGCAGAATTATGAAATATATGATCTATATTGCCCTTCAGACTGTGTTTTAGCTTCATTTTTGGCTTGTTTAGCTACTTGACTAATATATTCATTGCTGGTTTATGGTTTCTTTGCTTGTAATGCTTGTCAGTTATGAATGAACTTTAAGATTATATTCTGATTGGTACATGGTGATTATATTATGCATCTCTATTCTTATTTATTTATGATTTAGTTCCTCCTTGGCTTATGAATGTATTCCCTTCAGTAACCAAACATTATAACCAGAAAAACCTTTCAAAAAACCCTAAACCCTAGTTTTACTTGATTGAATTTTTGAGATTCTATTGGCTTGTTTCTTTATAGCCTTGGAAACAATTTCTGGCACAAACATCTTGGAACCAAACTACTTGGATGCAAGCATTCACCGCTCCTCGATACTTGGCCTCTGCTAAAGATAATGCTATGGTAGCCTGCTTTTTGCTTGACCAGCAAATAGGGCCACCACCAAACATGAATACATATCTGAAATTTGATTTCCAATCAATAGAATCACCCACCCAATTGAAATCGATGTATCCAACTAGCTCTAGCTAGGAGTCTGCAACATAGTGAATGCCGTAGGTCCTAGTTCCATGAATGTACTGGAGGATCATCTTGGCTACCTTCTAATGAAGATCATGAGGCTGCTACATGTATCTTGATGCAACATTCATGGAATAAAAAATATCAGGCCTAGAATGTGTCAAGTACAACAAGCTACCAATCAACTATCGATAGATAGTGCAGTCCATGGGAGGTGTGTGTTTTCCTTCTTCAAGGCTGATCCCTGAAAGGAAAGGGAATGGTTCAGGCCTACATTCAGCCATGTTAAAATTTACTAATAGGTATGAAATGTATTTGGACTGAGTAACCATAATCCCATCAGAATTTTGCTCGATTTCGAGCCCCAAAAATTGTTTTAGAATCCCCAAATCACTCATTTCAAAGGCATTGTGGAGAGCAGTTTTGATGGCTGAAATGGAGGAAATTGTGCTACCTATGATCAGCAATTCATAAAAATATAAAACAATGATAATTATATGAATACCATGCTGCTGTAAATACACATTTGTATCTGATCTACATCTTTGAAATTTTTCTGAGAGAAGGAAGGCATCCATCTTGGAATACCACTCTCTTGGGGCCTGTTTTAACCCGTATAGTGACTTCTTTAGCTTGAAAACCAAAGATGGATCAGTGATGTAGCCCTCAATATGCTTCATGTATATCTACTCATGAATATATCCATGCATAATGGCTGACTTAACATCCATGTGATGCACCTCCCAGTGCTTGGATGCGGAAATAGCCAAAACAAGGCGGATGGAGTCCATTTTTGCAACCGGTGCAAAGTTCTCATGGTAGTCCACTCCTTGGACCTGAGAGAAAAATTTTTCTACCAGACTTGCCTTATATTTGTAGGTGCTTCCATAAGTATCAACCTTTGTTTGAAACACCCACTTGTATTGAACCAATTTCCTTCCGGAAGGAAGAGAAACTAGCTCCCAAGTAGTGTTTTTCTGAAGAGAATTCATCTCTTCATCCATGGAAACTTGCCATATCGGATCATTCTGAGCATGGTAGTAGGATTTTGGATCTGAAATAATCATCAAATAGCAAGTTTTAGACAGAAAATTATCATAACAAGAGAGCGTAATACCTGCTCTTTGGAAATCAGACCGGGTTCTCCTTGGATCATCCAGATTTCCAATGTTGTCTCTTGCGGAGGAGAGTGTCTTTTGGGCCCATGTAGGAAGATGATTTTGCACTTCAGGATATGATTCATTATCTAATTATTGCTGCATACTGATATCAGAAATAAGATGATCCAAATTAGGGTCATCACCCCCAATTTCATCATCCAAATATTCAGTGGAATAGGAAGGAAATTCAACAGTTTTCTCCTTTACTAGTTCCACCTCCTGAAGAGGCTCATCAAACTTGACACTTATCTCAATGATGATCTGTTTGGTATTGATATACAACAGCATTAATACTTTATATTCATCAGGATACCCAATAAATAGACATTCTATGCTCTGCAGTTGCAAATCCCTTCTTTTATCAAGCGGAATCCGGGCCCATGCAGTGGACCCAAACACCCGTAGGTTCGACACATCTGGCTTGTGTCTGAAGTATGCTTCGAAAGGAGTCTTTCCTTTTAATGATGAATGTGGCACCCTATTTTTAATTTATTCTGTAGCATGCATGGCTTCATCCCACAAATTTTCAGCAAGCTTCTTTGACTCCAACATACAGGTGGTCATCTCTTTGAGAGACCGGTTCTTCCTTTCCACTACTTCATTCTGCTGGGAAGTGTAGGGAATTGAATGTTGGACCTGAATACCACTTTGGGAGAAAATGTATAGCAACTCATTACTGACATACTCCCCTCCATGATCAGATCTCAAGATCTTTATCTTAATCCCAGAGGAATTTTCGATCAAGGCCTTCAATTCAAAAAAAAAATCACGTACTTCTGATTTCTTTTTGAGAAAGAAAAACCATGTATAAATTGAAAAATCATCAATAAAATTAAGGAGGTACCTTGATCCATTCATGGATGTGATAGGAATTGGACCACTGATATCAGAATGTATCAGCCCCAATATGCTTGTAGCTCAGTTTTCCTCCCCCCGATCGAACTTGTGCTCAGGGTCTTTTCCAATCACATAGCCCTTGCAGACTCCCGTGGTTTCCTTGATGACCGAGAGGCCTTCAACCATGGAGTTTTATATAATTGCTGAAAATATTTGAAATTAAGATGGCCAAAACTCTCATGCCACAGCCTACTAACCTCATTTCCATGAGTTAGCAGAGCGGTGGGCTTTGCATCTGCAACAAAGTGAGAGAACTCATAGGCTTTTGCATGATGATTTGCAAGGCCTTTTGCAACGAGTTTCCTGGATGCAATTTCTATTATCTCAACATCATTTGGGATGAAAGAGACTCTCTTAGGAATTCCTGTATGTGTCATCTGATAGACAATAAGGAGATTTGCTGCTAGAGACGGTACATACAAAACTTTAGGAAAAAAACCATTTTCTAGATCTACAGTACCTTGTCCTTCGGAAATGATGGTGGAGTCATCTCCCATGTGGATGGGGATGGATTTGCCAGTCTCCAAGGATGAAAAGGAGTCTTTTTCAGCCATCATGTGATTCAAAGCTCCACTATCAATCATCAATGCTTTGGAATTCGAAATGCTTGCCATGAGGGCATGAACTTTCTCATGTTGTGGTTCCCGATCTTGGTGATATCTCCTCTGAAATCTCTACAGAAGATTGATGTGATTCATCTCAAGGAGAGAGGTCAATTCATCAAGCTTTTTCTTCATGCAGGCATGTTCAGGGTGAAAACCCTTCCTGTAGTAAGAACACCTGACTTTTTCTTTCCCATTGTGCCCTTTTCCTTTGTTCTTCCTTGAGCCGGAAGATTCATCATGCTGCTGATTTTCAACTCTAGGCTTGGGAGCATCAAATTTAGTTTTCTGGTTTTTTTGCTGCTTTCCTTTACCCTTCAGATATTTGGGCCCTGAGACATGGAGGGCTTGATCATGGGAAGATCGGATGATCCCCATCTGGATAAGCTTGTCATGTTCATTAGTTAGGGACTCAATTGAGTGTAGGAATCTTCCATCCGGGGGTTGTGAGCTTCCCCACACGGAATGTAGAAACAAAAACTAAATAATCAGCCCTGAGTTTGGAGAGGATGGATAGGATGAGCTGATCATATTCCTTATCCACTTTGCATTGCTTCAAGAGGAAAACAGTATGCTTGAACTTTGTAAAGAAATCATTCAAAGTCTCAAAATTGGAAGGTTGGAGAGACATGAGTTCATTTTCAAGTTGGTAAACTCTCAAGTCATCATGCTTTCCATATAGAGATTCCAATTTGTCCCATATTTGTTTCGGTGTCTTCAGATTCGTAAGATGGAAGAGAAGGTCATCGAAAATAGAGAGGCACAAGAAACCGAAGGCTTCATCCTTCTTGTTTAAGAATCTTGATTTTTCTATGGCAGATCTAGGATCAAATTTAGTGTCCATGGTGACTCAATAGAGTCCTTTGGAAAATAGCTGAATCTTCATTTTACTTTTCCATGTGTGGAAATTGTATGGAGTCAAAAGAGGTACTGAGGAGGCCATCTGGATATGCTATAGCGAATGATTCACCTGTAGAAACCTGAAAATCAAAACAGAAAGGGAAAAATAAGTTCGGATAGCCTGCACATTCTAGGCTTTCATCACACCCAACATAGTCAATCAAGCAAGCTTGATCAACAAGTTCTTTACTTGGGATATTGAGTGGTAAGCCTTGGCTTCTGGTGCAGTGCTGGAATTTTGAGCTATTGCTCACTTTTCATGGAGAAATTTATCAAAAATATTGTTTTTGAGAGATAGATCTTCTTCCTACCGTATGCTCTGATACCATATTAATTCTTGCACATGATCTAGGAACTAAGAATCAATCTCATGAAAGAATAATCAACAAATACTCATGAAATGGTGTTAAACGGAACCAGAATTGGTTTCCTTTCTGTATATTTAATAAACAATGAAATGGTCATAATACCAATGTTGAGAAATAGCTTAACTCCATGAAGAATTTGAATACCTAAAGATACAATTCGAATTCAGTGAGTGAGTCTAGCTTAACTGACTCTCAATCATTCGTTCACACTTAGTTAACCACTTGACCAAAACCCTAATTGGCTCACCAAACCCTAACTAAAGTCAAAGTGCAATAAATGACTAAATCTCAATTGAAGGAGATCAAACACATGTCATAGCAATCCAACCATCAAGTGCTAGTGCTCCATGACTTCAATGAACCCCGATGAGGTTAACTGAAGCTGAACTGACCATCAGAAGTTGGTGGAGGTGCCTTGTTGACTCCAAATCATTAAATAATAATAAATAATCATTAAATAATCATTAAATAATATATTTAATGACAGGAGGCGCCTTAACTAACTAGTTTAATTGATTGTAACCACCAGTTAGCAATTAGGTGCATTAATGTCACTCAAATCACCCCCGGAGTGCTCCAGTTAGCCTCCTTGACTATAGGAGAAGGATAAGTTAGCCTCCTTGACTGTAGTTAGGCATGGGTGTGACCAGATGATGGCAATTAATGCTCCACTGATGTCAATTAATGTCAATTATACTTAGGATAGTGGTTTAACTAGGCCAATTTGACCGAAAGAGTGTGTATGATGGTAAATGTCTCCAACAGTGGCAAGCCCCATACTCTTTTGGACTATCTTAACTCATCCAGTTTGTATAGTTCCTATATAACCTAGGGTCTGAAAAACTAGAAAACATACCAAAACATTTCCCTACACAGGCTATAGGTAAAAACAATCACACTTAAAATGATAGGAGGAGTTCAAAACGTCAGGTCTCTCATCAGGATTGTCAAGAAGGTGCCACTCACGATATACCTCGAGGGTATGTGTGTAGTAATATCCCCAAATGTTTTTTTCAGTGTATGGCTCTAAGAAAGACAGCCAAAGGGATTTTCTCAGATAGATAAGGCATCCTAGTGGGGTCTCCTGATATACTCAAGGTACGTGGGAGCTCGAAATGGTAGTAGTGTTGTCTAATGAATAACCGTACACAAGGGGCCTTCCGATATACAATTGAGTATGTGAAGTACCTTTCTATATACCTCAAGGGTACGTGAAAGGCCGCTCGATATACCAATGGTACGTGGAAGAACCACGTGAGTCTCGGGATGTAATGTGGACAAATAACGAAAGCTCCTATGCTTAACGATACCCGAACATGTCTCTAACCTATAACTCCAATTGCTACGTAAATTTTAACCAATAACTACCGTTTATTTTAAAGTGGACGGTTAGGTGAATGCATGGTGTTTTGACAGAAAAAGTAAAACCATGCAGTATGTTTATGCAAAATATTTCACTTTACCGTTCAATATGCCTACTTATGGGAGGGAAAGAGAGTATTTGATTTTGTTTCGAAACCAAAAATACTTCCAAACAACAGTCTTGAACACAAAATCAAAGACAAGCAGCACTTTCCAAACTGATTTCTCTTTTCTGAAAGCAATAAGAAGGGGAAGAATATCTTTTCCTAAAAGAAAAACAGGAAGCACACTACATGCAAATGCACTCTATTTTCATTTTCTCTCAAAACATAGGCAAATATAACTTAAAACTATTATATTTTTTATTTTGATGAGATGGTTCTAAATGCATAAGAGATGAAAGAACATGAAGAGCCTGAAATCTTGTTAAGCCAATTAGAGATCCAATGTCCAACACTCAATGATGATAACCTATTCTCAATCAAAAATTTTCTTTTTTAAAGGCAAAAAAAATAAGTTCTCTTAGTAAACAAGAAATGAAACTAAGATGCCAATCAAGTGTTCTTATTTTAGTCTATATAACAGAAATGAAAAGAGATCTTACTAACAGCCTAAGCTTGTCAAAAAATAAGAAATCCTTTTGTAATCACAACCAACAAGTACTAAAGTGTATGAAAAATCAAAAAGTCTAATCTAACTTTTGAATTTCCCAATCAAACAAGTCTTACACCATAAAATTCCAAGCCACAAGCATCAGATTCTGACACACAATCCTAATAGTGTAGGGTTGAAAGCAAAACAACTCAAATTTTTACAAAAAATGAGGAAAAGGAGGTCTTGTAATGATTCCTACTTGGCACCGCACTTCTCGGGTGTTGACAGAGTAGTTCTATCCCAGCACCACTTCTCGCCAATGGGATACAAGTGGTGGCACTGTGTACTGTCCACTCTGTTCAGGAGGTGGCACCGCTTCTCACCCACTACATAGGTGCGGTTCCCTGTAAAAATCCAAAACACAAAGAGAATGCTATATCAAGTCAGAAAAAGACCATATCAGGGTAAAAGTTGATAGATTGAACATAAAAATAGAGCATAAAAAGTTGAAATGATTCAGATCTGAATAGATCTGGAAGTTTCAAACCCAAATTCATTGAGTCAAATAGCAAATCTGACTGAAGAGAGTTGGAGAAGGAGCCTGGATTCGGACAAAAGTTGAAGAACTGAGGAAGATTAGAACAATTGATACATATATCTATTCCCCAGAGGAGTCACCATATTTGTTAGCAGGAATTATTCACCTTCTACGGACAACAAGGTGCTCCTTTGCTCTGAATAGTTCAGATCCAGAACAAATGAACGACAAAGGATGAAGACCCTCACTGGATATCGTAGATACCTGGAATTCCTATTTCGATAGTAAACCTATGTACCTGCAATTAGATTAAACATGAAAACACATCAAAGCTACCAGAACATAATCTACTAATCCATGTCAGTTACTAAGGAATCCAACAACATTTACATGTGAAATCAAACAACAACAGTAAAGTGGGAAGGAAATCAACTTTGCATTAAGATAAAATGGATAAGTTTACAACCAATTAAGCCTTAGTGTCGACATGCATCTCCATGAAACCAAAAATTTCATCCCCATAAGCTCCAACTTTTCTCTCTATGCTCTCCAATGGCTTGGGCCAAGTGGTCAATCCACCAGCATAACAATACCTCAATGGTTCTCCCCCTCAACCATGGACATGAGCTTGTATTTATAAGGCTCAATGGATAGGGATGGTTGAGATATTTTTGGATGAGGCGGCCTCTAAGATCCTAGGATGAGGGATATTGAGCTCAACTGACCCACAATGATAGGGATAAGGAAGGACATGAGGCTCATGATCTAGAAGCCTCAAGAAACTTATCTTTTTCCCATTTTACCCAGGGTACCGCATTTATCCACTTATGATAGAGCAGTTCAGGTAAGAACTGCTTATGGACCAAGGGAAATGGGTGGTGGCACCGCTTATGGAAAACAACATAAAGGTGGTGTGATCAGGGAACCGCTCATGGCTAATAGGGAAAGCGCAGTGCTGGCAATTTTCACAAAATATTGACAAACAACATGGGTTTCCACTCCAAGTGGTGGTATTAAGGGAAAACAGGTATGTCAAAGGTCTTATCACATGATGATGACAGGATTTTGGTATAACATTGGGCCATATAAAGATCCATTATAACCATCTCAATCCAACCTGATCTAGTAATCTGAAATGCAGAAATTTAACTCAACAATTATAACTATAAATGGATTGAATTAGAAAAACCCAAGAAAGACAGTAATTGAAATAAACTAGGAATGAGCTTGGTTGTTACATCTATCACACAAGTGCATAAAGAAAATTAGTCTACACGGTTGAATATCACACCACTCTACTGTAGCTTACTAGAAATATGATTATTGATCAATTGAGGAAACGTGCAATGAATCATTATTGTTGCAGCTGTTATAAAAGAATACATCTACTGTAACATCCACACCACACAATAGAAGAGATAAATACCTAATTGACTCAGAAATCTCTATAGGAAGGCAGGCCCAGCCATTGAACAGAGATGTCAAAGACTAAGACATGTTAAAACACAAAAATTAGAAGAATCCTGCTCCTTATATTAGGTGGTGGAATGAAACTGTAGTATCTTTCACAGCTTATACAATATGATCAATTATTTTCCAACCCTTGGCTATGGATACTTCCTAATATTTATGCATCAATATTCATAACCTCTAGCCACTAATATCAGGCAGCCATGAAGATCTAGAATATTCAGGCTTCCCTATTATAATGCGCTGTTACACCTATGGGTGAAACATAAGCAAGGAATATAGGAAGTTTGTTGCATGAGACGATAATTAAATAACAGAACCCGATCAAGAATTACTCTGTTGGTTGTAGCTACCCTTGAATAATGGCGCTCTACTGAGGCTAAGTCTATTGCAACCTTAGCTGTCGCAACTTGCATAGAATGAGGATATTTGACTATGTTTCACCTACAAAGATGGAGCCTGTGGGCACATATGGCAATAGATGTTCATCTCTTCTAGAAACCGCTTACCCGATGCACCTATATCCTTAATGTTTTGAATAGTCTTCATAAAATCTACTTATTAGCATAATTCAAGAGTTGATGCCTTGTTTATTATAATCATAAGAATTAATGAGATAAAAGAATAAGCAATCATACCTATGAGGAATCATGGATCCAATGAAGGAAAAAAAATTGTTAGGTGCATAAGAATAGGGTAAGATAAGGCAAAAAGAGTATAGCAAGTGTGGTAAAAAAGGGGTCATTTATGGGCCCAACATCTTCCCCCAACTGTCCTGTTGCATGTACCTATGCAACAATATCCATTAGTCCAAATCTGAATCTAGCCTTGTACTTTGCTCATGGAGAGAGGAAAATTTATAAGGGAGCTCAAGTGATCCCTATGTTTTGACAAATCCATTGTAGGCAACCCAATATCTCCAACACTGCTCTTCTTCCGCCTTTGTCAAAAAGAAATATTCCTTGTATGGTTTTGCTAGCCACCAGATAAGAGGAAATTTGAAATTGAGTCCCATCCAATTAGCTCCACACTTCCTTATACATCCTACATATCCTTCGAACCTTGAAAGAGCATGTTTAAAGTTCCTTGAACAGTAAGGGTCCCTATTCTGCAGTGATAAAGGGGAAGCCTGCCATCTATGCTTACTACCTTCCAAGGATGATTATTGTTGTATGGTAATTTAGCCAAGACACTTGGAGATGACCCTTTCTTGAAGTTCAACTATCTATTGGGTCTTTATGGAATATGTAATCCTTTTTCGTTGTAGAGTAAGAAGAAGGTGAGGGGATTGAGGCTCACTTCAAACCCAAATATTAGTGCTAGCCTCATTGTGAGAGTAGGTCTGGAAAGATATTTTCCACTGCACATGATTTCTGACAAAGGAGGAAAAATATCTTAGCTAAACATCTCCAAGGTACAGGGCATGGTTCGAATGGTGGTCCAAGGGACAAGCCATTTCATGTAGGTAAAGTTCACAGAGCAGGTTCTGCTCAACGAAATTACTTTTTATAAAAGTTTCTAGAAACTAGGCTGAGGTTTCCATTTCATAAGGTCTCCCCTCCTTTACTACTTTTAATTTAAAACAAATAATTTTTTCAAACAAAAATACAGGGTAAGAAGGAGATGGTGCTCTGGTGCTTAACAATTCTTGGGAAAGAGTATACAGCTGGTCCTTCTCCACCTACATAGATTTGAAATTTTTGATCTCCTACAATTCTTTTTGTATCTCTTCCCATCGTAATTTATGGAACATTAATTATTCTTCCCATTTCTCCCTCAGTTCTCTGATAGTATTTTCATGATCAACGAGGGGGATCATTCCTTCTCGATACTTATCCACATGCCTCTTCCTTTTCCTCACTTCCATTTTTAATAGTGAAAGTTCTTTGATTAGCCCCTGGATTCTTTCATCTCTTTCATTTTCCTCATCATCAGATTCCAGATCGACAAAGTTCTGGGAAAATTGAGTGCATGCATTTCCATCTAATGTTTTAGCTTAAACATTCTGCGCTGGGAGTGTAACAACTTATTCTATCAAGGTTTCAACAATCTCTACCTACATAGGAACTTCTGCAACCACTCTTGGAGATGCTAGTTCTTGTGCAACAACATCTTATTCTACTAAGGTTTCGACAGTCTTTGACTGCATAAGCACTTCTACAACCCCTCTTGAGGATGTTGGTTCTTGTGTAACAACATCTTCTTTTTGAATCTCCCCTTATTCAACTTTATCCTATGTGGGTACTTCTTCCATTGATTCTGAGGATGATGTTTCTTATGTGACAACATCCTTTTATTGAAATTCTCCTTCAACAACTTCATCATTCAATTGTGAAGAGGTTGGTTCTTGTGTGACAAATTCTTCCTGAATTTCAATTTCCACATCTTCCTGAGTCTCGGCTACAACTACTTGGATTTCAGTCATGGATTTAATAGGGGGATGCAAGACTACTGGATCTTGTTTATCAGCATCCTGTCCCCCCATCTGTTCATGCTGCTGGAATTTCTCTTCAGTTACTTCCATGTCTCCAGAAAGATAAGACTATTCCCCAAATACCTCGGTGTCCCCTGATGATTGTGACTGCATCTATTCATCTTCTCCCAAATCCATATCAGGGATCAATTGTTCTTGGTTGAAATGGATCTTTAGCAAGGATTTCTGAGGATGTTATTTCTTGTGTAGCAACATCCTATTTTAGTATCCTCTCTTTCCTCTACCATCTATGTTTCTTCTTCTATTAAAGTTCCCCTCCATTCAAGAGAGGACTCAATGGTGAGGAATTTTTTATTCTCTTCTATAACCATAGCTCCCACAGCTTCAGATTCAACTATCACAGCATTCAATGTTACTACAGCTTCAGCTTCAGCTATTGGATCTCCCAAACTCTCTATCTCTTCTATAGGGTTTGCCACTACTACATCATCTGCTGATTCTTCCCCTTCTTCTGATCCTGTCTCAACTCCACCCCAACTAAATTGGAGAGACTCCAGTCCTCTTGCTCTTCCTCTAATTGTACATTCAACAAAAGTGCAGGTTCCCTTACTTCTCTGATGGGAATCTCAGGAAAAGGTATAGGTGCCCTTACTTTTCTGATGGGAATCTCAGGCAAAGGTATAGGTCCTTGGGCTATCTGAGGTTGGCAGGTAAATTGCTCCCATGTTTGATTTCTATGAGCTAGGGATATTAATATTAAAAGTTTAATGAGGCCATGATGGGTAAGGGAATAATATGGATGCTTAGCTTCTCTAACAAATCCCTCCATGTGATGCAGGTCTCTAAATAGAAAAAAAGGAACGTTAATTAGATTTCTATGGCGTAAATGAGACAATAGTGGGAACTCAAAATAATAGACAGTCTGGTACCTACCTTTGTAGGTGATATACTTCTTGAGGAAGATGACCACTTGGTCCAATGGGCAAGGAAATTATAGTAATTCTATCCTCCTTCTTGATGGACGCAATTGTTCACCCACCACCAAAAATTATTGTGCTGTGTCGGCATTGGGAGTTCTTCTTCCAAACCAATCTCTTCCTACCTACGGGAGCCTGGTAACCTCAGCTACAACTGCCTCCAAAACTTCTATCTACAAACCTCTAACATTTGAGTAGGTTTCTGTAAGTTTTAAGGAAAATTGCAGAGCAGTCTCATGATGAAAACCATTAAGACATTGAAAAAACTCAGTCCAGCCCGTAGCTTCAAAGATAGAGAAAAATTCAGCATTCTTTCATAGTTCCTGTGTGTTTGGAGGTTCATGCCAGGTTGGGATACCCGTGTTATATTTATTTCTAACTTCTAGTATAATCTTACCAAATTTCATGATCCAACAATGGATATTTCAGTCCAGGACATGCACGAACAGCAAAGGTTGATGTTGGAAAATTTGGAAAGTTAAGCATAGAGTCATTGGTAAGATTTTTCCCCAAATTAGGAAAGGGTGGCGGTTGTGAAATAAATTTGGATAACCATTAGATCATGGGAATGGACAGTTAACTAAGTACGGTTGTAATGATAGATATAAAAGTTTAAGTATGATTAACTTTGTTAAATATGATTAATGCTTAATCATGTAAATATTTAGAACCGTACCTTAGTAATTATGGGATGAATTGTAAATTCTTGGAGTAATACGGTGTATTAATGCATCCTGCAAATTTAAATATTATTGCGCGCGTGCTACCATGATGCTTCTCCCGTCAAACCAAAAGTTGTCTTGTTGATCTTGACGAAATAATAATTAAAGCTATGAAGTGAGCCTGAATCAACAAAATCATGGGTGACAGAAATTCTTGACAAATTCGAAGGAGTTCAACCCGACTATGGCCAAATATGGAGGAGTTGCATCCACAAGCCATAGAGAAATTTAGCCAAATTAGTGGAGTTGCAGCCGTTGAAAAGAGTAAAAGTAGGAAATTTTTTAACGGAGTCGCAACTACTAGAATGAAAAAATGGCTGATACTTTACGGTGTTGCAGATGCAAAATGGGAAAATAGGCAGGGTTTTACAGTGTTGCAGCTGCGATGGGATGGAAAAATAGGCAAGTTTTTATGGTGTTGTAGCTGCGACGTGATAGAAAAATATGCAAGGTTTTACGGTGTTGCAACTACGATGGGGCGGAAAAATAGGCAAATTTTTACGGTGTTGTAGATGCGATGGGACGGAAAAATAGGAAAAGTTTGACGATATTGTAGCTACAATGGGGTGGAAAAATAGGCAATGTTTTATGGTGTTGCAGCTATAATGGGATGAAAAAATATGCAAAGCTTGACAATGTTGCAGCTGCGACGGGACGAAAAAATAGGCAACGTTTTACGATGTTGCAGCTACGACAGGGTGAAAAAAATAGGCAAATTTTACAGAGCTGCAGTTGCGTTGAGCTGTTCATCATTCCAATTTTCTTCTGTAAGGAGCTCTTCCAAAAATCAGAGAATTACTTAGGGCTCATGGTTTTCAAGCCCCATCACAACCATTACACCTTGAACAAATTCCTGAACATATTCTAAAAAAAAACAATCAAGTGTGAAGGGAAAAAAAACGAAAAAGGAAGTAAGCATTAGTTTATTTATGTATAAGAATTTTGTATTGAAATCACAGTGGATTTCTAAAGATTGACAGGGGCAGAGGAATATTCCTGCCTTTGCTCCAACTGGTATCCTAGATCAGCTACAATTTGTGAAACAAACGCGTCCCTCAAAATTGGCTTATGATACAGCCGCAGCCTGTTACCGTTAGCGAATAATGGTGCATGATTCTCATCGATGATGACCAGGCAGACTGTACCATTGTCAAATACTCTATCTATCATATATGGAACTAGCCATCTTGCGCGTAGATTACCTTTAAAGTCCCTTTTGAATCTTGAATCATATAATAGTGCCCAGTCTCCCTCATAGAAGACTCGCTTCTTGATGAACCTATCATGCTAATTGGTTCTCTGTTGCAGAATTAATGTTGTCTGATCCACGGTAGCTATGCATTTTTCCTCAAGTTCATTCAATTGATTCAATCTACTCCTTTGAGCTTTAGTAGCATCTAAGTTTACTTCCATGGCTATCTTCAAGGTTTTGATTTTGAATTCAATGGGAAAGACAACGCTTTTTCCATACAGCAAGTCATAAGGGATAAATCTGTAGTATTGCACCACGTAGTATGATATGCCCATAGTGCTTCCAAAAGTCTTTCAACCTAGTCTCTATGATGGATCCTGATTGTTTTGGTGAGGATAGCTTCAATAACTTTATTGGTACTTTCCACCTGGCCATTAGCTTGGGGATGATAAGGTGAAGTTATCTTATGTTGAATATAGTACTTCTGTAGCAAAGCTTCGAATTTGTGTGACACAAATTGTGGTCCTCCATCTATGATTACTTCCTTGGGTATCCCAAAATGAGTTAATATTTCTCCATACAGGAAATCTATTACAGCCTGGTCATCGGCCTTCACCAAAGCCACAACTTCCACCCATTTTGTCATGTAGTTAGTGCAAACTAAAATGTAGGCTTTCTGTTTTGAATGAGGATTAATAGGACCAACAAATTGTAAGGGCCATCTATCAAAGGGTTCCACCACCAACTATGGTAGCAGAGGCATTTCATCCAATCTATTGGGTTGGCCCATTCTTTGACAGTTGTCACAAGACTGGACATATTTCTTGGCATCCTTGAAAATTATTGGCCAATAATAACCTATTCTTAGCACTTTATGACCTGTTCTCATGTCTACAAAATGTTCCCTGCATGGCTCATCATGAAAGGACTTCAAGATATGGAATACTTCATCCTCCCTTACACATCTTCGGATCTCAAAAATATGTAGAAAATATGTCCATCTATCCAAAAATACCTGGAACTTTGTTGAATAATCTTCCTTTTCTCTCTTTTTGACAAGTGTGCCAGAATCTTACCTACAGCCAAGTAGTTAGCAACATCTGCATACCAAGGGGAATGAGCTAAAACTGCGAACAAGTGTTCATCTGGGAAATAATCCTCAACTGCTAGGCTATTATCACTATTAGTAAAATGAGATAAATAATCAGAAACAACATTTTATTTCCCAGGCCTGTCAATAATGGTAATATAAAAATCCTGTAATAATAACAGCTATCTAGTTATCCTAGCATTTGCATTTGGTTTATTCATTAGATAATTGATGGCTGAGTGGTTAGTGTGTACAAAAGTGGAATATCCAGTGATGTAGTGACTAAATTTGTTGATGGAGTAATCAATGGCTAGAAATTCCTTCTCTGTAACAGTATAATTGAGCTCAAAAGGGGCAAGTTCTTACTGATTTAATAAATTGCATATGGTGCTTGACCATCCTGTTGACCTAATACTGCTCCAATGGCAGTGTTAGAGGCATCTGAAGAAATGTGGAAGGGCAGAGCCCAATTGGGCCCCCTTAATATAGGAGCAGTAGATAGTCTATTCTTAAGCTCGGTGAATGTTGTTTGGCTTGCATCATTCCAAGCAAATTGTACATCCTTCATCAATAAGGTAAATAAAGGAGAAGCTAGTTTGGAAAAATTTCTATAAATCTTCTATAATACCCAGCATGCCCTAAAAAGCTACGTACCTCTTTCTATGTTCGAGGAGTTGGTATGTTTTCAATCACCCTAAATTTAGATGGATCTACCTTGATACCATCAGCAGAGATAAAGTGCCCTAGCACTACACCTTCGATCATCATCATATGGTACTTTTCAATGCTCAAAGATAGCTGGGTTTTCTCACAGCGTGTTAATACCTTTTCCAAGTTTTTCAGTGCCTCTTCAAAATAACTGCTATAAGGGGTAAAATCGTCCATGAAAATATCCATACTATCATTAACCATTTCTGACAAGATGCCAATCATAGCTCTCTGAAATGTTGTTGGTACATTGCATAAGCTGAAGGGGAGCACCCTGTATGCAAAGGTACCCTAGGGGCAAGTGAAGGTGGTTTTATCTTGGTCTTCAGGAGCAATATGGATTTGATTATACCCACTAAACCCATCTAGAAAGGAGAAGAACTTCTTCCCAGATAGGGTGTCAAGTACCTAATCAATGAAAGGTAGGGGAAAGTGATCTTTCTGTGTTTCCTTGTTTGGCTCTCTATAATCCACACAAACTCTCCATTTTCCATTCTTCTTGGGTACTATCACGAGTGGAGAAACCCACTTGTTGTCTGAGATTGGGTAAATAAACCCTACTTCCAAGAGTTTTTGAATCTCTACCTTCACTATGTCCTTAAGATTGGGGTTCATCATTCATTGTGGCTAGCACATAGGCCGGGGGTCACTTTTGATATGAATGTGGTGGGTGCACATATTAGAAGGGATACCCTTCATGTCTGTGTACTCCCAGGTGAATGCCCCCTTATTTTTTTTTAAGAGAGTGATTAGGTGTTCCTGTTTATTGAGAGTAAGATTGGGATTGATATTCAGGGTTTTTCCCAGCTCTATATCAACTGGAACACTTTTCAAACTTTTCAACACTGGAACTATGTGAGTGTTATTGAATAATGTTTCCTCTGTGATATTTTCTTATTATTCTTCACCTAGAGTACTATTCAGGATTTGATAAATTTGTTTGTTGACAGAAGTGGTTTCACTGATGAAATTATTGATGGTATCATCCTCTGTTTCATCCTTAAAAGTCAAGGCCTTCCCTATCATTAACAGTGGTTGAACGCCCTCCTCTTCCTCTAGCTCCATCCATAATGGAGTTTCATCTTCTAGACTTGTTCGAGCTAGAGGATAGAGGGTAAGGTTCTTTGTTTTAGTTCCATCTAATATGGTCATAGACTTAGATCAATAGCTAATGCAAGCATCATCTGTAGCTAACCAGGCCCTTCCCAGGATCAGCGGGTGTACTGCTAGCTGTGACTTGGGTTGTAAAACCAAGAAGTCAGTCGAATATTCTCATGAATCAACTGAGACGATGAGGTCATCCAATATTCCCTCGGGTTTGATGGTGGACCTATCTGCAAGTTCTAGAATGGTAGGAGTTGGCCTGAGATTAGTGAGCCCAAGTTTTCTTATAGTTTCTCTGGTCATGACGTTAATAGCTGCGCCTAAATCTACCAGTACATTTGGTATCTGTATATTTCCAATCTTCACAGTGATAGTGGGATTCCTAGGATCATTTTTTTTGGCCAGGAGGGTTTTTCCCATTATTAGTTCAGATAATTTCCCTATAACATGGATAGTGGGAGGATCCCTAGGTTTTCTTCCTGGTTTTCTTGTACACAGATCCTAAACAGTTATGGCATAGACAGGCACATCATGAAGGTTTTGTAGTAGTGGCATTTTGACATAGAGGTTTTTCAACTTTCCTAAGAGGTTAAATTGAGGTTGTTCCATTGCTTTTTATAGTGTTAGTCTTTCAAGATATGGCGATTCCCTAATATGTTGTGTAGGTTGTGTCCATAGATGTTTCTTTTTGTGTTTCAACAGGTTTCTTGATAGGACTTTCAGCATCTGCAATAATGGGGATCGTTGTGTTGGATAAGTATTGTTGGTTCATCCTTTCTTCAGATGCAGAGGATGGAACATCCTCAATGACAAAAGGCTCCACTACCCTCCCTGATCGTAAGAGGATGTCGTTAAAGGGAATTGGAGTAATGGAGTAAGCAGGCATGTTGGCAATTTCAAATTGATGGATTGATTTATTTTTTGGGTTGGGGTTAGGTTAAGTAGGAAGCTACAGTCGTATAGGTGTATTGGGTGCAACATTGTTCTGGAGTTACAGCGCTGACTGCTGATATGGATGAGGGTATTGTTGAGGAGGGTATGGTTGATGAGAAAACTATTGATGTGGAAAATTTTGAGGATGTTGGTTATGGGGAAATTTGTTTTCTGGATGGAATTTATTCCACCCAGGAGACCAAGAATTATGTTGGTTTGGTGGCTATGACCAAGAATTACAGAAGTTAAAACTTTGCATCAGAGGTTGAGAAGGATACCATTGATGGTTGGAATAAGATGAAGGGAATCGTGTATTCATGTGACACATATTATTCCAATTATTCATGTTATTCGAAAATGGAAACGAGTCTAGAGTCATACCTTGATTTCGAGGCTTCCAAGGATTTTTCTAGGTAATGAAGTAGGTTGGTTCCACATCTGGAGTTGATTCCTACAGACTCTGCCTTCACTTGAGGTAGTGAAGGGAATTCCTTTGTATCATGGTTCATCTCACAGAGATGAAACACTTCTTATTTTTTGAGTGGGTACTCCTTCAGGGGATGTTTCTTCCTACATTTAGGGCAGAATACACCGAGTGTTAGATCTTCTACTGCTTGTTTCTACTTTTCCCTTAGGACATATATTTTTGAGGAGATGGAGCTCATCATTTCTATTTTGAAATTCTCAAGAAGGTTTCCTATTTCTACTCGGGTAGCTCCTCCATTAGATTAATTCTATGTTATGTCGAAGATATCTCATTCTAATTTATCCCGTTTGTTGTTCCTGGAAAATCCTCTGGAATACCTCTTGCACAATTCAACAATATTTTCAAAGGATTCCTTTGAGATATCCCCATTTCCTAGAAGGTTTAACATGTCTAGGCACTCTTCCCTAATCCAATGAATTAGGATGATCTTGAGCACATATAACCCCATATTAGTATGTCCAAATCTCTACACATTGTACGAAATCCTCTCACCAAAATATTCCAAGATTTCATCATCCCTTTGTACCATTTTAAATAGTTCTTCTCTTTTATCTTTGGTATTGCAGTACTCCTGATATTTTTATAGGAACACCTGTTTCATTTGGTCCCAGGTGGTGACAGTTGCTCCACCCAGGCTCATGAACCAATTTAGTGCATTATCTTTTAGAGTAGTAGGGAAAAGTTTCAACTTCTTCTCACTGGAGGTGTAATCATAGTTGCAACAGAGGATGTCAAACTAGAAAAGGAATTCATCTGGATCCTCTACTACTTTTCCATGAAAGTGAGGTAAAATTGATGGAAATGTGTTTTTCATGGGGGATATTCCCTCTGGCTATTGAATAGGGAACTAGAGTGTGGAAACAATCCCCTCAGGAAAGGGATCACCCTCATGATGATGATTTTTTCCCATCACTTCTTCGTGATCTTCTATATCGCGTCTATTATTCATGTATTCTTCTTCTCTCTCCTCTCCATGCTTCCACTGATCGTTTAATTTTTATGGAACTATGTCCACTCCTCTTTTTTCACCACCTTCCTATTAATGTGATATACCAAGTCTCAGTCAGCTGATCCCACAATACTAACTTTGTCTTCCTCTGTAGGGACACCTGAGGGTGTCGCAGCTTCTCTTGTGTTCTCCATTGTGGAAACTAATGCTTCCAACCTGGGAATAATTGGGCTTCTTCTAATAGAAGACCCCTGATGGTGAGCTCCGGTAGAGGAATTGGTTCTAGCAACTAGATCATCAATGAATGTCCTTCTTCCCAAGGATGGATTTCGTCCACGACCTCGACCACCTGCAATGTTAGTGTTCTTGGGAGTTCTGGGGATTGTAGGAATGTCATGTTGTACCCTTCTCGTATTCATGCAACCCAAAATGTGAAAACTTAAAAAAAAACTAAAGAAAAATGAATGGATGCAACTACTATGGTGTCTAATAATTACCTTCCCCGACAACAACACCAAAATGTTGGGCACTCTATATGCAAGTTAATTAAAACCAACATACAAAATGTTCAATATAAATTCTCAACCTAGGAAAGTCCTTTTGTTGCAAAGATAATTTACACTGTCTGTGCTTAAACACTAAGTAGTTGATGCCATGAATAAACTATCATACCTATCTGCTCAGCGCAACTCTTCCCATGATTAACTTAATCTAAATTACCTTCATAAGAATGCAAAATTATGATTACCTTTCTACAACATTGAGCTAGAAATGAAAGATTTCGGAAATAAACATCTAGACTTACTTTTGCAGAAAGATAAATTGTAATTTACTAAGCCATCTGAAGATCCATTATAACCATCTCAATCCAACTTGATCTAGTAATATGAAATCAAGAAATTGAGCTGAACAATTATAACTATAAATGGACTGAATTAGAAAAACTCAAGAAAGATAGTAATTGAAAGAAACTGGGAATGAGCTTGGTAGTTACAACTATCACACAAGTGCATAAAGAAAATTAGTCCACACAGTCGACTATCACACCACTATGTTGCATCTTACAGGAAATGTGATTGCTGATCAATTGAGAAAACACATAATGAATCATTACTATTGTAGCTCTTATAAAAGAATACATCTATGATAACATCCACACCACATGAAAGAAGAGATAAATACCTAATTAAATCGACAATATCTATAGGAAAGCAGGCCCATCCTTCGAATAGAGACGTTGGAGACTAACACAAGTTAAAGCACAGAAATCAGAAGAATCATGCTCCTTATACTAGGTGGTGGAATGAAAGTACAGTATCTGTCATAGCTTATACAATATGATCAATTATTTTCCAACCCTTGGCTCTGGATACTTCCTAATATTTATGCATCAATCTTCATAACCTCTACCCACTAATATCGGGTAGCCATGAAGATCTACGATCTTCAAGTTACCCTATTACAATGCGTTGTTACAAATGTGGGAGAAACAGAAGCAATGAATATATGAAGTCTATTGCATGAGGCAATAATGAAATAATAGAACCCGATCAAGAATTACTCCATCGGTTACAGATACCCTTGAATAATGGCGCGCTACTGAGGACAAGACTGTTGCAGTCTTGGTTGTTGTAGCTTGCGTAGAATGAGGATCTTTGATTGCATTTCACCTGCAAAGATGGAGTCTGTGGGCACAACTGGCAATAGATGTTCATCTCTTCTAGAAACCACTTAACCTGATGCACATGTATCCTTCACATTTTGAACAGTCTTCATAAAATCCACTTATTAGCATAATTCAAGAGGTAAATCCCTGTTTATTACAATCATAAGCATTAATAAGATAAACTAATAAGTAATCATACCTATGAGGAATTAGGGCTCCAATGAAGGAAAAACATCTTTTAGGTGCATGAAAATAGGGTAAGATAAGGAAAAAGGAGTATAGGAAGTGTGGTAAAAAAGGGGTCATTTCTGGGCCCAACACCAATGTTTAGAAAAATATATTTAAAGAGATTTCAAGGGGCAATAATAAGAATCCCGATGTAACAGGAGGCACATATCTGGGGATGAATCTCTCGAACACACATTTCAGTAGAATAAACAACAGAGGCTAGTAACTGCAACGTAGCATATAATATGAATTCCAAAACATTTTCCAGAAACACAAAAAATGCATAATTTGATGCACAGAGCGCTTGATAGAGAGAGAATTCCTCACATACAACTAGAAATGCATTAGAAGAAAATACATAGACATGAAAATGAAGTTTAGATGGGAAAAACATACTGAATAGTGAACTCCATAGTGAATCTCAGAAAACTTAGAGCATACTTTTATTTAAATATTCCAAGAAAATGAAAGAGCAACAAAACCCAAGAGATGAGGCTTCGGAATTAAATATTTTCAATGCTTTCTTCCTCTTTCGAGGGCATATTTATAGTGCAAACAAGATCCCAAGACCAACCTCGAAACATAGCCAAATACATTTTACATAGATTGGGGATCAAATCCGCACGCATAAAATCCTAACAAGTTCTGATCAGGCGGATTTGCCATGATCACAAAAATTAAAAAAGGCAACCACGTTGGGGTGTGAATGGTGGATCAAAATAGAAAACTTGACAATTGGAACCTAGATTTGCCCACTGAAAATGGTAGTCTGCAATGGTTTTCTTCATCCCTGTGTCTTCAATCAGTGATATAAATCTCCACTATTGACCTTAGCAATATTTATTATCGAATGTCAATCTGGTGTCTACAGAAAAGAAAAAAAATCCTACTCCTTTTTATGACCAAAATCCTAATTTTCCTGATTTTTGATCTCCACCCCTCTGCACCTTTCTGCACCGTTGATCTGTGTAGGAATTTTCTTGACCGTTGGATCTGGAGGATCATGGAAATCAGATCTCCAATTTTCACAACCAAATTCTTTGTATTTCCATTTTCTGATTTCCACCCTTTCTATTCTTTCCACACCGTCATTTTGGGTGGAAGCTTTCTAGACCGTTGGATTTGGAGGATTGTGGGAATCAGAATTTCAACTTTTAAAGGGTAAATTATTGTGTTTCTCAACTTTCGATCTCTTCCCCTCTTCTCCTTCTCAGACCATTGATCTAGGAAGAAGCTTTCTGGACCATTGGATCTTAGACTACGAAAGGAGGAATTCAAAACTCTACTTTTTATAATAAAATATTTACCTCTTCCGCACTTCCTCTCCCGATTTTCCTTGGGTACAAATTATTTTTGGCCCTTTGATCTTATCTTTGATGCATCTGGTTTGTCCATTTTGGTTCTCCTTTAACCTTGATTGGTTTTTTCTTACCTGGGAACATTCCCAAGGTTGTGCTGGAGTATTTTTGTTGACTTCTTTTCCACTTTCGACTGGGGATGGATCCTTCATAACTCGCTCAGCACTTGCTTAGGTTATATAATATGAAACAATTTGATCCTACCCCTCAATTTTTATTGGTCTAGACCTTTGTAGGGGCATTAGAGTAGATTCCTTTTGTAGAAACTTCAAAATTTAGCACAAGTGCTAACATCGGATTCAACTTCGGGATGTTATCCTCCATCTGACATAGAAAAGAACCATGTAGACCACATGCCTTATCCTTTCAAATTCACCTGAAAAATAAAACCAAATGACAGCCCCTGCTAGAGACCATACGGAGTTTACCTTGGGATTTAAGTATAACATGAGATCTATCCAGACATGCAATATTAAAAATAAAAAATGGTATATACAGTGACAATGGAGTTGAACTTACTTTTACAAAAAATAATGTTTGAGGATCCTCCCATTTACAGGAGCTCCAGATACTAGACCTCCTCCCATCTCATCCAAATCATAGGCATTATTTCCTCTAAAGGAAACAATTTTCTATAGGCCTTTCCACAGGTGATCAAATTTACCGTGCTTCCCCTTGTCCTCATGTGGTGCATCCCATAGCAAAACTGCATCTCCCAACTCAAAATCCTCAGACTTAGTCTTTCTGTCAAATATTTATTTCATTTTTTCCTAAAAATTATGGGTCTTATCAAATAACTGCTCCCGCTACTGCTATAGTTCAATCAACTGATACTTCCTCCTTTGAGTTGGATGTGTCTCTGTTTCCTCTTCCTGTAATAGTTTCATCACTGGAAGACTTAAAGAGCTAAGTAAGATTACCTCAGAACCATAGACCAGATGGAAAGGTGAGGTGCTAATAGATTTCTTTATGTTGATCCTCTCATACCACAAAGCATGAATTAGATTTGTGTGCCAAGACTTCTTGTTGTCATGTAGCATCTTTTTGATGATTCTCATGAGGCTCTTATTTGATGATTCTGCCAATCCATTTCCTTGTGGATAGTAGGTAGTATAGTGAAAAAATTGTATATGATATTTAGAACAAAAATCCACCATGTTATTTGACTTGAAATCAAGAGATTTGTCAGTGATTGTCGTCCTTGGGATCCCAAATCTTGAGAGGATATGCTCCTCCAGAAATTGCATGATCACTTCCTCAGTATCTTTTCTTGTGGGGATGGCCTCTATCCATTTAGTGAAGTAATTAGTAGCAGCAAGGATCCACATGTACTATCCTAAGGAGTGTGTATTTATTTCTCCAATGAATTCTAGTCCCCATTCCTAGAAAGGGGCTTCAACTTGCATGGGTTTTAGCGAAAATGGAAATATTTTCCTTCTCGCATCAAAGATCTGACATTTTTGACAGGAAACAACTTTCTTGTGTGCATCAGTGAAGATGGTAGGACAATAAAACCATGCCCTCATGATTTTGTTTACGATGGGTTTCCAATAGTGATGGCCTCCACAGTCTAATGCATGGAATTCCTCAACGATTATTTTTTCCTCCTACTCATATACGCAGTTCAACAACACTCCTCCTGGATCCTTCCAATACAATTTTCCCTCTATGATGCAGAACCTAGATGTTTTCTGCTTAATAAATATAGACCTTGTCTTTTCCATACCCTGTGGGGCCTACAAATGTTGTAACACAAAGATGATATCAATGTACTAAGGGGGTGATATAAATTTCTCACCTACTAGGGGACCTAGTTGTCCATAAGGGTTATGCTCTTTTGCTGACGATTCAACAATAATGTGCAAGCTGAGAGCATCACAGTTGGATTAGACCATAAGCTTGGCTAGTCCATGGCCTTTGATTAATTTTGTGGGCTTGATTTACAGGTCATACTCAAGCAAAATTTCTATCCACTTTCCCATTCGTCCCTCAGGATCAGGTTGGGTCAGAATATCCTTTATAGTAGGGTGGGGACATGAGAAATGGTATGAGAATTTAGGTTGTACACTTTGAAATCCTTTAAGGCCTGCACTAGGGAATAATATTGATTATCTAGGATATTATACTTTAGGGGGGCATCTCTCAGGGTCTTGTTGTAAAAAGAAATGGGTTTCTCATGTCCCTCTTGATTCTTCTACATCAATACTCTTGTCACTGTATGCTCTAAGGCAAATGAAAATATGAGGAAGCATTTAGGAAAATCTGGGCTTGCAAGTGCAGGTGCTTTAGATATGGCCTTCTTTATGTGTTCAAAATATTTCTTATATTTGGGAGTCCACTTGATCTCTTTATCCTTTCCTATCATATCAATTATATACTTCACTATTTTGGAAAAGGAAGCAATAAATCTTCTCAGAAAATTTACCCTTCCCAGAAAGGACTGAACCTCCACCTTATTTTGAGGGAGCTCAATTTTTCAGATCACTTAAACCCTCTTCGGATCTATCCTAATGCCCTCTTGAGAGAATATGTGCCCCAACATATTCCCTTCTTTCATAGAAAATAAGTACTTTTTTCGGATTCAGGGAGATGCAAAACTTCCTTTATTTTCTAAACATTCTCTGAAGGTGAGCAATGTGTTCTTTTTCAGATTTGGAAAAGATGGTGATATTTTCTAGATATATGACCAGGATTTTGTCTTTATCATTAGCGAAAGCTATGTTCAAGGCTCGCTGGAAGGTCACCCCTACGTTCATTAGACCAGATGGAATTTTAGCATATATTAAAGTGCCCTAGGGTGTGGTGAAGGTTGTCTTCTCTTGATCCTCTAGGTGCAACACATTTTGATTATAGCCCAAGAATCCATCTACAGTAGAGATCCTTTGTGAACCCACTACTCTCTGCAAGATATGTTCCATTTCTGGAAGTGGGTAATGGTCCTTCAGAGAAACTTTATTCAAGTTCTTGAATTCGATGCATATTCTTATCTCCCCATTCTTCTTCCTATCAGGAACCATATTCTTATGCTTGGCCTCAAATAACTTCTTGATTTCCTTTTATATTGGGGGTAATAGCTTGGGATTCATCCTTCTCATCTTTGTTTTGAAAGGAACCTTGTCCTTCTTGAGTGGTATGGTATGATGGATTATGATTGTATCATAAGTATTCAGGTCACTGTAGCTCTAACAAAACACATCTGAATACTCTTTCATTAGTGAGATGTACCTTTTCTTGGATTTAGGTGAAAGGGTCATTGTTATTTTGATGATATTAGGATGATATTATGTTCAAAAATTTACATATTCAACATATTCATGGTTTGGGAGCAGATGAGATTCTTTAGACATATCATTAGGATCAAAAAATTTCTCTAGAGGAACTAGGCCCTTGGGGTGGAATTACCTTTTAGCTGCAGTCTCTCTTTTCCACATATCTTGTTCACATATTCCTATTTCTCATAAGTCTCTTGCATATATGTTTCCTAATCTTCTTTAGCTTCACCAACATCATAATATTCAACAAGAGCAATGTCCTCCTCTCAGGGCATTTCCTTAGGAACAACAGTTTGTCTTTGCAAATGTTCTTGAGTAATAGTAGCCTTCTCTAGAAGCTCCTTTTCTTCATCAATACTCAATCCATATAACTCCCTAGTGAGAGTGAGGAAATTTTGGATCTACTTATCATCTTCAAAAACTTTCTAGCTTTGACATTATCAAGGACAAAGGGTCTGTGCCTCACTTCAATTTCATATTTCCCAACAGGGTCCAAAGGGAATTTGAAAGCCGCTGTAGAATTAGCGAGGGAATCAGCTACATAGTTTTGTAATTTGGGGATCAGGTTAAAACTTCATTATTCAAACCTTCAATGAGGTCCTAAGAAGCATTCTGGTAGCTTCTCAGCTGGGGATGTCTGGCCTAATATTCACCAGCCATTTTTTTTATTATTAGCTTAGAATCCCCATGTAACACCACCCTATTGACTTGGATCTCTTTCTATACGAGAATCACTAATATCATAACCTCGTATTATGCTTCATTATTCGTTCAGTCAAAATAAAGCTTGTAACACTAATTCAAAGCTCACACTCCTGGGGTCTCATCCACACTCCAGCTCCTGCCCCTTCCCCACATGTTGACCCATCAAAAATCACCTCCCATACTCCCTCCAACTCCTCTTGAGTGGGTACAAAGGTAGTATTCTATGAACTACAACTGTTTGTGTCTCCTTCTATGAAGAAAATAGATGATCCTGTCTTAGTGTCCAATGCATAGATGGGGTGATTGTTTGGCATTTCATCACTAGTCACCATGTAGGATAACCTTTTCTCCCTAAAAATCCTTCCATGCACTCCAAAAACAAGGATAGTAGCATAGGACATGTCCATATGAAAAGTACCTTTATGCTTGGCTCCCCAAGATCTTGATAACAACATCCCAAACTTTGGAGGGATATCAGCTACAACCACATCCATAACCAGGTTATTGGTAGGGATTTGGGCCAAAGAGATGACTAGATCTTTGATTAGTCCTAGACACCTCACTTTGTTGGAATCAAAAGAGAAAATTTCTTTGTATGGTCTGGTCACTTCCAATCCCAAGTCCTCCATGACTACCCTAGGTATCGGATTGTGGGAGGATCATGAATCATACATGGAATTATGTAAGATGGCATTGTGGATGTTCAGATTGATATAGAAAGGGGGGGTATCTTCATCAACAAAATCTTTTACATAGGGTCCAAAAAGGAAGATGGGGCTATCATATTGAGATTTAAGGAATCTAACATTTCAAAAATTTCTCCCGGAGGCTTCAATAGTTTGGCAACTTTAGAATCATATTTAGAATATTTTAATAGCTCAGTGAGAGGGAGAGAGATTTTTATCTTTGTAATTTCAAACTATAGACTGAACGAGGTCTAGCCCTACTCTGAACCTCTTGGATGATCTTCCTTTTTGTCCCTCCCTTTAGGATCTACTACATTCATGGAGGTGTCCATAAGGGGTGGGATGCTCTTTGATTTTCTTGTAGAGGAATTTGTTTTCCACCTCTTTATTTTTTACTACATGAACATATTTTTTCCTCAATCCAATCTGTCTCTATGCCTCCATGAAATCAAGTTGGTATCCCCTATTGAATTCATATGTTTCTCCAACAGTCATATCTCCCCTATCAAGAAAATACTTATCATGTTATTCCTTGGTCAGAAAGTTGGAGGGTGGGTCATTGTCCAACTGATGCATTTCATCTTCTCCATCCAAATCTACATAATTTTCCTGAAAGGGAGGCCTGATAGGTGGATCAGGAGGGTTTCTATGGTCCCTAATCCTATTTTGGGGAATTGGAGGCCTTCTGGCATTCAGGTTCCTATTTTTCTGCTCCTGACTTTCCCTGGGCTATGGTCTACCATCCATAGAGAGTCTCTCCATCACTCTTTCTAGGGTCCTTAGCATCTTGTCTATTCTTGCCTCTTATGAGCTAGAGGTGGATGGATTCTCAATTTCTTTATATTTTATTCTCACTCCTATTTCTCCTTCCTCTCTTCTCCATTCTCTCCCATCTCCTCTCTATTCTCCTTCCTCTTTTCTCTGCTCTCCTTCTTCCCTTCTCCATTATCTTTCCTCTCTTTTCTTCTTTCTCATAGCAATCAGGTTTACCTCCACCTCTATGGAATCTTTCATCATAGATGCTAAGGAGGCTGATCTCCTTTCACTTAGCCACAAGGTAAATTCACTATCTAAAGATTCATCATAGTGGAGTTGTGCAGAACCAATGGGGGGATTGAATTGGGTAGTGATGGCATTGTATACTTTCATAAAGCTAACATAAATTCTTGGACAGATTCACTCTCTTTTCTCCTCATGGAGTGATATTATGATAGATACATCTCAGGGTTCTTTTAATCTTCCCATTTGTCCTTGACTCGCATATTCAAAGGATCTATAGTTTTGAATGGAGTGGTCTACAAAGTTTGTGAACCATATTATATCCTCCCCAGCAAGACACTAGGAAATCAGTCTGAATTTCAAATAATCATAGTCTACCTCCTCCAAATTTCTCCAGTTTGAAAACCACTCCAAGTGTTCTTCAGCTGAGTATCCCCTATCCCCATTAAATTGTCTGATTCTTTGGCTAGAAAGCATGGGAAGGTCATGAAGAAAAGTAGGGATTTGTAAAGGGGCATACCTAGACATCCTTAGAGGTATAGTAGGGTTTACAGGAGGGACTAATACTGGTGGAACAAAAATTGGTAATTTGTGAGGAATGTAGGGAGTTGTGAAACTGGAAGATGAAAGTCGATTCATCTCAGAAGCAGTGGGAGATAGATATGAGGAAACATATTTCCTTATGACAGTGGAATTTAGCAGGCCTAAATCAACAATATGTGTAGGGCACTCTGGGTTATGAAGGTGTTGGAAATCCTCTCCTCGAGTCTCTAAGGTCATGGATGACTAGGAAATGTGGGGAAAATCAAATGCAAAGGTATCAAAAACCATGTCAGAGAGGATAGACTTAGATTTAGCTCTAGGGAAGGTTATTCCAAACTCCTCATTACAATGTTCAGATATATCACTAACAACAATAGTTCCTTCAATAGGGAAAGAAATATTCCTGAATAACCTTTGAAGCCTGTTAGCCCTTCGGATCACAATTTCTGGATGAAATATATATTGGAAGGATTATGTATCAGGATTTCTCCGCATGTGTGTTCTTTGGGTTGCCAGTATTTCCCAGTGGAATCACAATCAATTTTATTTTTTGTATGGAGTCACCGGAGCATGTACAACCAGTATGTATCTATGACTCGGTGCTCAATGAGGTGGTAGAGCTAAAAAATGTCATTTTTCCTAGGGATGATTTTCTCTTTCGTTCCCCAACAATGGCGCCAAGACGTTATCATCCTGTAATTTTCCTATGGTTGTGGTAGGAAGTTACAGGGGTAACCATTTCAACCAATATTTACATTGTAGTCTAGCCTTACAGTCAAAGAGGGCTCTCTCTTTGTCATAGAAACATATTGACATACGCATTTAACTTTAAACAAGCAATTAGAAGACTATATCCTGGTGGTAATAGGGCATTTACAGATTTTAAAATGGTGAAACAGACAGACAAGAAATACCAATTGGGAATGGATTCAAGGCCCGAAACATTCAAGGGATTACAACAAATAATAACAAAAAGTAACCTTCATAATCTGAGGCAAAATAGGCACCAATGTTCAACAAAATATCTTTAAAGAGATGGCAGGGGAAAATACTAAGAATCTTGATGTTACAGGAGGCACCTATCTGCGGGTGAATCTCTTGAACACAAATTTACCAGAATAAAAAAATAGAGGCTAGTAACTACAATGAGGCATATAAGATGAATTCCAAAACATTTACAAAAAACACATAAACAAATGCATAATCTGATGCAAAGTGTGCTTGACAAAGAGCGAATTCCTCACATACAACTAGAAATGCATTAGCATAAAATACAGAGACATGAAAATGAAGTTTACATAGTAAAAATAGATTGAAAAGTGAATGCCGTGATGAATCTCAGAAAACTCAAAGAATAATTTTCATTAAAGATTCCAAGAAAATGACAAAGCCTACAAAACCGAAGAGATGAGGCTTCTGAATGAAATATTTTCAGTGCTTTCTTCCTATTTCGAGGGCATATTTATAGTACAAACAAGCTCATAAGACCAACCTCAAAACAGAGCCAAATACAGTTTACATATATAGGGGATCAAATCCACATGCATAAAATCCTAACAACTTTTGACCTGGCGGATTTACCATGATCACAAAAATAAAAAAAGGAAACCACGCTATGGTGGATCAAAATAGAAAACCTGACAACTGGAACCTGGATTTGCCTACGGAAAATGATAGTCTGCAATGGTTTTCTTCATCCTTGTCTCTTCAATCAATGATATCAATCTCCACCATTGATATTAGCAATATTTCTTATCGAACATCGATCTGGGGTCTATAGAAAACAAAATCCCACTCCTTTTTATGACCAAAATCCTAAGTTTCCCAAATTTTGATATCCGCACTTCCACACCTTTCTGCAACACTGATCTGCATGGGAATTTTCCTGATCGTTAGATATGGTGAATCGAGGAAATCATAATTTAAAATTTTCATGACTAAATTCTTTGTATTTATGTTTTTTGATTTCCTCCCTTTCTATTCTTTCTGCACCGTCTATCTAGGAGGAATATTTCTTGACTGTTGGATTTGGCGAATCGTGAAAATTAGAACTTCAACTTTTAAAGGGTAAATTCTTATGTTTCCTAACTTCGGATCTCTACCTCTCTGCTCCTTCCTAGACCATTGATCTGGGAGAAATATTTTTGTACTATTGGATGTTGGACTCCGGAAGGCAGAATTCAAAACTCTACTCTTTATAATCAAATCTTTACCTCTTTTGCACTTTCGCTCCTAATTTTTCTTGGGAGGAAAATATTTTTGGCCCTTTGATATTATCTTTGAAGCATTTGAACTGTCCATTCTAGTCCTTCTTTAACCTTGATCGGGTTTGTCTTGCTTGGGCACATTTCCAAGGTCGCATTGGAGGATTTTTTGACTGCTTTGACACTTTTGACTGGGGATGGATCCTTCGAAACCTTCTCATCTCTTTCTTAGGTTATATAATATGAAAACATTTGACCCTACCCCTCATTTTTTACTAGTCTAGACCTTTGTAGGGGAATTGGAAAATATTCCTTTTGTAGAAAATTCAAAATTTAACACAGGTGCTAACAAGGTTCTTTTATAGAATGTAGAGGTCAGTGTCTTCTAATGCACCATATAATTAATTTTTAAAATGATTACGAATTGAAAGAGTTATGGAAAAAACACTAACAACATGTTTTTTGAGTTAAGGAGTTAGGACACAATAGAAATTGAAAAAGATAGGAAAATATAATATTTTTTAATAAAAAATACATATTTAGAATATGTAGAAAAAATGTTATTTATGTTTAAGATTTCATAAAAAATGATTGTGTGTAGCATACTATAATGAGTGTGTAAAATACAACTTGTTTAGAAACTAGAAGAAATGCCCAATTATAGTATGGTTTATCATATACCATAGCACATGTTTGGTATTATTGAAGCAAACTCCAAACCATACACAATGGACTATTGGTGACATGTGAGCAAGTGAATTGGCATGCTTAAATTCAAATTACATTTCCCTCCCTTATAGAATTGGAAAACACATGCGTGTTATAGAACTACAAAACACGTGCGCGTTATAGAAGTACAGAACTTGTGCGCATTATAGAACTACAAATGCACATGCATTATGTAGTTCTATAACGCATGTGCTCTATGTAGAGAAAAAAATATAGCACTATTTACAAGACATCAAATGTATTATTAATAATCGAGAGGGGGTGTGTAAGGGTCACAGGCCTTGGAGGATGTTGGAAGTTTAGGAGGGGATGGTTAATAGTTGAGAGGGGGTGTGAAAGGGTCAAGGGCCTAGGAGGATGTTGGAAGTTCAAGTGGGGATGGTTAATACTTGAGAGGGGGTGGAGAATGGTCAAGGGCCTAGGATAATGTTGTAAGTTCGAGTGCGTATATTGGTTAATAGTTGAGATGGGGTGGGGAAGGGTCAAGGTCCTAGGAG
Organism: Pseudotsuga menziesii; assembly: GCA_001517045.1. Classification (NCBI taxonomy): domain Eukaryota; kingdom Viridiplantae; phylum Streptophyta; class Pinopsida; order Pinales; family Pinaceae; genus Pseudotsuga; species Pseudotsuga menziesii. The sequence continues at coordinate 102,660 of LPNX010959124.1, forward strand.
GATACTGTAAATTCAAGTGGATAAAGATTAATGGAATCAGAACATGATAGGTTACAAGGGTGAAGGGGAGTGGGGATTGAGAGCATTATTAGGAGGATAAGAGGTATTGAATATGTATAGGGTTAGAAGCAATACGCAAGAATTGAGTGACAAAGGGGGATAAGGTGGATGGGAAGAAGTGGGTGATGGTTTGAGAAGAGAGAGGATTGGTGAATGCAAAGGTGGATATGGAGTATTAGAGGAGGAATAGGGTGTGTTGGAGGAGAGAGTTGAAGGAGAGGGAAATTGAAGAGAAGGGAATGAGATGTTATAAAACATAGAATATGAGTCATAATGAGGTAGGGGGTTCAGGAGAAGGGATAAGTTGAAAACATAGCGGAATAGAGTATAATAGAGAGAGAGAGAGAGAGAGAGAGAGAGAGAGAGAGAGAGAGATAATGATGTAGAGAGAGTGTGACAAAGAATAATATTGAGAGGGGGGAGGGGGAGTTAGGGAGGGATGGATATAGAGTGAATGAAAGAGATAGTGAGGGGGGAATAGAATGTGTGTGTGTGTGTGTGAGGGGTGGGGGGGGGGGAC
>LPNX010959124.1:103467-113467 GCA_001517045.1 Pseudotsuga menziesii
AGAGAGAGAGATACGGTGTCAAAGACATAGGGTGGAGGGTGGAGCGATGGAGAGCGAGGGAGGTTGTGTGAGAGAGAAACATGGATATGGAGGGTAAAAAGAGATAGCGAGTGATGTATACAAGTAGAGAGAGAGAGAGAGAGAGAGAGAGAGAGGATATGGTAGAGGTATAATGGCATAGAGGGAAGGTAATTAAGGGAGAAGGGAGGGAGATATTGATAGAGGGAGGTACATAGAAGATGGAGAGAGAGGGAGAGACATAGGGAGTTTGTGAGAGAGGGGGGAACACACACACATAGATTATGTGGGAGAGAGAGGTATGGGTGAGTGATAGAGGGAGAGGGGGAGGGGTGAGAAATAAAGATAGATTTATGGATGGAAGGATAGTGAGGGAGGTATAGAGAAAGTGGAGAGAGGTTTTGAGATATGGAGAGTGAGGGAGTAACAAACACACACACACACATTGAGATAGATTTAGATGGATGAGCAACACACACACACACACACACACACAAAGAGATGGAGAGAGAGAGATTATGGGAGAGAGGGAGGGAGGGGTGAGAGACAAAGAGAGAGGGGGGAGGGGTGAATTCTTGAGAGAGTGATATAGATGGAGGGATAGTGAGGGAGATATATAGAAGGTGGTTATAGGATATTAGCAAGGGGGGTGAGGGAGTGAGACACACACATAGATATATATAGAGAGAAGGGGGACACACACACACAAACAAACAGATGGAGAGAGAGAGAGGGGGGGGGGGATGTGATAGAGAGAGAGTGATGGAGGTATAGATAAGGTGGAGAGAGGTTATGAGAGAGGGGGAATGAGGCAGGGACACACACACAAAAACATATAGAGAGATTGTGTGGGAGAAAGAGGGGGAGGGGGGAGAAAAAGAGAGAAAGTGATGTAGGGATGGATAGTGAGGGAGGTATAAATAAGGCGGAGAGGGGTTTTGAGATATGGGGAGTGAGGGAGGGACACACACATATACACATAGAAATATATATATATATATAGAGAGAGGGAGGTTGTGAGATAGAAAGGGGGGAAAGACACACACATAAACATAGAGATAGAGAGAGATGGAAATAGAAATGTAGGGAGGTCTAGTGAGTAAGGAATAGAGGGATAGTGAGTAAGTAACATGCATGGCCATATATTCCACAAATATTCTTTATGGATTGAGTGTTGGGTTTCCTCCCTTGACCATGTTGAGGTCGTAATACCTATATCTAATGCTCAACACCTCTTCAAGGCATTCACATATTTTCTTGGAGACCAAGCATACGTTGAGTAGGTCATGTGTGGTGCTTCAAGGAATTGTCATAGGTTCCTCAAATATTCCATTATGAACTAAGGCATGATCATATTCCCTTAATCATGTCTCAGAGGTCCCATATGTGCTGCTCAAAACCACCTAATTCCACTAACATCCATATTCATAGTCCACATTAGAGGAAATTTCAACTCAAAATGGGCCTCCTAAGGAAAATTAATAAAATAATAGTTAAAATAATAAAATAATATTTATTAATTTTGGAGGAAGAAAAGAAAAAACTACTTTTTTTGTTCATATTTTTGACATATCTCCCTGTGTTTTTACTCAAATTTCAATCGGGAGAGATTGTTGAATGTAGAATTAAATTCTGCACCCAACGAGTACCCACTCAGCATACTTTTGATAGGCCCCTCTACCCCAAAAACAAGAAATACCTGAAAAAATGTGATGATGACATCATCACATTTTTTAGGTATTTCTTGTTTTTGGGGTAGGGCGTGTCATCATCACATTTTTTCAGGTATTTCTTGTTTTTGGGGTACCTATCAAAAGTATGATGAGCGGGTACTCATTGGGTAAGGAATTTAATTCCACATCCAATGAGCTCTCCTGATCTGAGTAAAAACACAAGTATATATGTCAAAAATACGAACAAAAAAAGTAGTTTTTTTTTATGATAACTATTCCTAAATTTATATTAAAAAATTGTTTAAGAGGTGCTCCCTTTTTGAATTTTAAAGAATTTTGATTGGCTAATATGTGATGACATGGAATTTGTATTATTTTTGGAAGGCCCATTTTAAATTGAAATTTCCTCTAATGAATATACCTATGAGATGCCATGTGTCATTTTTTAAGGCATCCTTCCTATTCCTCGATTCCTAGAATATTTAGTTAGGGCCTAAGGCCATAGTTTCCTCCCCTAACCATGTCCATGGCCTTGATATGCATACATAGTGCTAAACAAATGATTATGGCATGCATATATCCATTAATATTCAAAGGATTCACTTTAAATTTCATGTGTGGTGGTTGGAGGAATCAATTTTGGCTCTAAATGGTTAACAACTTCCTTTAAGGCCTAAGTACCAAGTGTGCCCACCCCCCACCAATGTCAAGGGGCCTAATATTTGTACTTATTTCTAAAAATGTTCTAATGCAACTAATATCCCCATTTCAATATAAATGATAGCATGGAAGTATCTATTGAATTTGTTCAACACATCATTCTTGGCTCTAGATGCTTAGAAGCATTTTCTAGGGGATAAGGCTCAAGTTTCCTCCTCTTATTATTTCTAAGGTCCCAAGACACATACATAGTACTTACAAACCCATAATGTTTCCCATACCCCCATTCAAATAAAAAATATCAACTTGAGAGGTCATCTATGGTGATTCAAGGCGTCGTTCATGGACCTTGAGCCCTAAAGGATGGTTTAAAACCCCAAATTAAATATTTATGTACAAACTATGATTAACACCTTATCCTCCATATCTAATGATAAAGAGTCCTAAACATGGCCATATCCCAAATTAAAGGATGAGGGTACCATTAAGAGATCATGTGTTTGTTAGAGGTGTTTTTCTTGGCCCTATATGTGTATAGGATTCCTTTAGGGCATAAGGACTAGGTTTCCTCCCTGAACATGTCTACAAATATGTTCCTAGTGCTAAGAGAATCCTAATGCACTGCATATTCCTCTTAGGTGCAAATTATCATGTATGAAGGTCCTATGTGTAGGTTTGATGCCTTGTTCATGGACCTCAACCTTAAAAGCTACCTTTAGGGAATAAGTCTTGAGTTTTCTCCCCCAAGAATGGTTAAGGGATTATGACCCATATTTAGTTCTTAAAGCCTCGTAATTGTGTCCATATTACAACACAAATAAAAATCATTCTCTTGGGAGGCTAGGCATGGTTGTTTGAGATGTTGTTCTTGATGGCGCTAAAATATTACTATAGGTTCCAAGTATTGATTATGCAAACTATTTTTTTTTTATTAATTTCCCTAGCCATGCACCAAAACCATTTTTTGTGGTTCTCCATAATGTGTGCTCATTTTGCTTCTCTAAAATGCATGCGCGTTTTGCTTCTCCATAATGCATGCACATTTTGTAACTATAAAACGCATGCATATTTTGCTTATCCTAACCTACATGTCATATGACATGTCAGGCTCAAGCTTAAGCAAACCAAGCATTACATAACACAAGCGCGCTGTATTTTTATGTATCGTGAGTATGTTTCTTAAAAGTAGGATTGGATCTAAAAGGTCCCTCATATTCTTGCACACACCCTCCATTTATACTTAACATCATGATCGTTATTTCCAAGCATCTTAAACTCATTGTAATTTACAACTTTATTCTTATACAATCAAAAAATGATCTCTTACTCATGCTCCATCAAATCTCTAGATGGATTTGGAATTTCTTGTTCTTTGTCATATTTTCTTGGTTCAACTAGAAGCAATGGATTGTGATCAACATGACAAGGTATGTATTATAAATTTTCCCAATTCTGCACTATCTCGTCATTTGTGTGTCCTATGTCTTTATCGAAATCATGGAGTCTCTTGTATAATACCAATTTTGACCAACAAAATTCTACAAATTCGTCATTTTTTTTACGAAATCATAAAATTGTTTGTAAGATATCCAACATATGATCAATTCCTGGTACCCCTTCTAACATTGCAAATTTTGTGTCATCATCTATATTTGTTAAAATAACAAAATTAGTCATTTTTGATACATCTAATGAATTTTCAGGAAACTCATATAATGCATTGTAATTAACTCGAACATCACCACAATATAGATAAATATAAATCTTATATAAGAATGCATCCATTATATATTGTCTTCTTAGAATGCATTCATAACTTGTTCCTTATCATCCTTTTTCTGCACAACAATTGTTAAATTTAAGTCTTTAATATATCGAGGTAATGTCATCGCAACATCTTTAACCTATTGTGGAAAACTAATAGTATTCCCTCTATATTTGTACAATCCACCTATTGAATGCATCATCTACAAAATTGGACTTGAACTTGGTATAAACATATCTTCAACATTTATGAGCATTGCAAGGAATTAAGGTTGCGGTCATGAATCCATATGGTTCTCTATTGAAAATCTATGATGATCTCCATCTCTTTTACATCTCATACAAATAATATCGACATTTGTATTCAATATATGAATTCCAACATGTAACTCCTTACACACATGACACATTTGAACTTTAGTCAATCAATCAATCCTATCACAAAATTTTTGACGTGTAATATTCACATCCATAATTATTCCTAGATCGTCATCCATAATTTGAATTTATTCAACTGGTACTATAGTAATATTCATTGCATCATTGTCTTCAATGAGGGTTACAGATTTAGCTAGGGCATATATATCTTTTAATCTTCTTCTCCTTCTAGGGTATTCATTTTCTTGAAGTTTTTCATTTGGTAGTATGACTGTATTGGTGGTATGAGTTGACAATATTTATCAACATTCTCTTTGCCTATCAACATTCCATATTTTGTGTTATTGTTGTTGTTCAATGTTCATTTGTTCTAACATTTGTTGATAATCTCTCCATCTTTCAACATTATGTGTTCTTTGATCTTCTTGTTGTTCATGTCCTTCAGTGGTCATTTCCCTTGATCTTATTAGTCGATACTTTCTCTTTGTATTTCAACATTATGTATTCTCTATTCTTCTTGTTCTTCATGTCCTTTAGTGGTTATTTCTCATGACCTTCATTGTCGATAAGCTAATTTTTCTTTCAACATTCTAGCTTCTCTATTCTTCTCTATTCTTCATGTCCTTCAATAGTCATTTCTCCTAACCTTCTTTGTCGATAAGCTCTAATTATATTTCAACATTATACATTCTTTGTTCTTCAGGTCCTTTAGTGGTCATTCTTCTGTTCTTATTTATCAATAAACTCTTTGTCTTTCAACATTCTATTTTCCAAGTTCTTCTTGTTCTTCATGTCCTTCAATGGTCTTTTTTCTCGACCTTGTTTGTCGATAAGTTCTTTGTCTTACAACATTTTCTCTTCTTTGTTCTTTTTGTTCTTCATGTCCTTCAATGGTCATTTGTCCTGAACTTCTTTGTCGATAAGCTCTTTTCCTTTTTGTATTACATCTTCTTTGTTCTTCTTGTCATTCAATCATCATTTGTTTTGACCTTCTTTGTTGATATGCTCTTTTTCTTTGAACATTTCATCTTCCTTATTTCTCTCGTTGTTCAATTGGCATGTCTTCTAAGTTCTCTCTCTATTGTATTTTTTCCCAACACTTTCATGTTTGATCATTGCTGAAAATAATACACCTATGCTTAAATCAATCGTCGATGCAAAAGTCAATGGAATAATCACTAAAAGCAATGCAATACTCATGGAAATAAGCAATAATCACATAAATCAATGTATAATCCTAATCTTAAACCTAAAATTTATGTTAAAATCTAAGTCTCAAAAAACCAGATATAACTTATAACAAATATTAAATTATTGTTAAATACTAAACTAAATATACAAGCATAAAACACCTTTTTATCAAAAATTAAATAATTATGTCAAACAAAAAATAGATATAATTTATAAAAATATAAAACAACTAAACAATTATTAAATATTGAGCTAAACTATTATTAAATTAAACACTTAAACTAAACTATTATTAAACAAAACTATTAAACTAATATTAAACTAAACTATTAAACTTAACTAAACTAATAAAACTAAAATAAAACTAAACCAATATGTTGATGATGATGATGGTTAACGTCCACTGAGAAGAAACTTTCGTCTATCGATGTAGTGTCCCCTGGGGATATAAATGGGTCTTAGGGACATATAATTATCTCTCTAAGGATAATTATATAATTATAGCACAATGGATTAGTTAAACAAATATTAAAATTCATTTTTCAATATTTGTTTCATGACAAAGTCCCTTTAATTACAAATAAATTAAAATAAATTCAATAATTATTCAAACATATGATCCCAGGGGTGGAAAGGATTACTAACACCTTCTAGAAACATCACATATCCATTCCAATCCAATTCAGACATAAATTCCACATCTAAAGGCCATTTACTCTTAATCATGATTAATTAGTAATTAGTGTTCCAATTACGATACTTAACAATAATTAGAGCATAATTGATGGTACTTATTATAATTTCATTTGTTTATCACTTAAATAATGTTTGTCAAGTCCAATGGCTAATTAACACCTAATAACATGTAAATCGGGGCTAATTACCATTTTCCAATTAATTAAACATAGTAATTATGGAAATGATTCCACCAGGACTAGTTAACTAGTTAAATACTAACAACTAGTCTTGCACAAATTCGATACAAAACCATGTCAATGAACCAAAAAGTTAACCTACAATAATTATACACATATTTATGCATCCATGTACAACAAAACAAAGTACCTTTTCATATTTGATCTGAGTACATAAACGAAGGATATTTCAAGTTCAATCAATACAACTAGTTAATAAACACTGCCACAAATTCAATCAAACCAATCATACCAAGTTTCGAGGAACATACAGGTGAAGTTACATATTTGGAAAATATAATTCTAGAGAACAATTAAATCACCAATAGCAAATCATATGGATGTTCATTCATCTTTTACCAAAAACTATTTGTCAATTTCACTGCAATGTACCTAGTTTTCAATCAAACTTTCCAACTTCCAAATAAAGAGAGATATATCAATATTTTAGCTCATGGAAATCATATCATGGATCACTTACATTCATATGGCTATAGCTTTCCACCCATATACATTCCATCAAACAATCCACAAAATAAGTTAGTTCTACTCATCTGAATTGACTAGTAATTCTAGGAATCACTAAAATATTTAAATCCACAACTCGTAGAATAATTCAAATGAAATTCCAAATCTAAATAACATGTTTTATCATTCATAATATATTTATATATCATTCTAACATTTTGTCAAACAATTCATATGCAAGGTCACAAATCTACTCAAAACAACTCCATTGAAGGAGATAGAAATTAGAAATTGATCTAGAATTTCGCTAGACATTTCCCAACACTACCAAGAAGATTTATTCTCACATTCTCACACACATTTCAATATTATTTATAATATATAAAAATAAAATTAACACTCATGAATTTTTACAAACAATTCATGTGATAATTCTCTAAACTATGCCAAACAGTCCGATTGAAGAACTAGTTTTCGAATAAAAGGTAGAAGCATCAGAGAGAAGTGTCGTAAACCATTCCAAGGATATTGCACCATAAAAATACACAATATATAATGAAAATGGGAATACATATCAGTTCTTTAGTAGAGGTACCAAATAATTATTTTCTCAAACAATTTGTGCACAAAATCCCAAAAACTAGTTTCCAATCCTTCATAAAATTTACTTGCATAAATAGATTGAATTCTATTAGAAATTTCTTCCACAAATAACTCACACGTTTCATAAAAAATTTCATGTGAATCCATCAATAAATCAGATCATATCCAAATAAATTAAATAAACATGAGATAAATCACTTATCTTATCAATGCGCAACTGTCATCATCCGGACCACGTTCCACCCAGCCTTTGGCATTGCCAAGCCAGATCTCACTTTGATAGGCCACCCCGAGCTGAGGCCATAGATCCAAAATATAGGTGCACTGTAGAATAACTCAAGTATCATATTGAGAATCAAAAACTCTATTTCTCACCACATACTTCCTCTTCCACCCCACTACCAGGTGCAATGGTAATCTAGACCCCCTAGGCCATCGATATATCACCATTCACCATCAGGATTTATGTGTAGGTCAAGGACAAAGCCAAGTAGTGAAAAAAAATGAAAATCAAAGGTATTAACAACCATAATAAAAAACCATCTAAAAGAACCATGAAAAACAACCCCCAAACCAAGGATATCAAACATGTATTTATAGAGCAAGGTAATTCTAACTCAATGGATCAAAATCAAACCATGGTAAGCCAACTTGAGTGAATTCAAGGGGGGTAATTCAACCACAATATTTTAACTCTAATACAAAAAAAGAAATTTGGATTTCAAGGATAATGACACCAAGCCACTCTACCCAACTCAAAATTAGTGAGGTGAGGTGTCACACAAGCCAAGGCATCTTCCCAAAATAGAAAAGGGGGGTCAGAATAGGATTTACAGAAGAGTTACACAAATATTTACACAAGTATTTACAAAAGGAGTTACAAAACAACCAAAGGGGATCAATCAACAAGTGGCACCCACCCAAACACTAAGGAGGCCCACTAAATCATGAATTAGGCTCAATAATACCAACATAGGATAAATTACTCAAAATTTGGGTCATTTGTACAATGTTTGGGTGGTCATCAATTAATAAAGCAACTAAGGCATAAATATGGACCAATATCAACCAAACAAGTTCTAAAGTGCTAGGAGTGTCCCCATTTGCCCTCACATTGTTGATCTAGGCCTCCCATACTCTTTTAGTGGTCCTCAATGTGCCAGCTTTTTTCATTAATTAATTATTTACAAATTAATAATAACGTCTCTAGGTCTTGAAAGACCCTTTTTCTGGCATCATGTGCCACAATAATAAACAATTACAAGTTACATATGTCCGGGCCTTAACACATGAGGTATTGCAATTGGACCTAAAGAAACGAATTATTTAGTTTTTTAAATTGTATTCCTATGCTCAAAGAGCTTGGAGAGAAGCATCTCGAGCTCACTAAAATTTTGACATGTTCTAAGGATAGGAAGGTCGGTATTGCAATAAAGATTATGAAATTGAGATATAATGTGGATGTATGTAGGGCATTCTAAGAGGAAGTGATTTCCATCCTCAATGTTCATATTCTCACAAAGATGGCAGATCCTTTCCACCCAAGGTGTTTTAGGAACTTCCCAATGACAAGTTTCACTATGGAGCTCATGCGAGTTCCTTCTTATCTTGGCTATATTAATTTACTTCTTTGAACTAGTTAAAACAGAGAGATACTTTTGATCTTCTAGAGTAGAGTTGATGACCTCCTTATAATATCTTAACTTTTTTTTAGCCTCTAAATCTTTCTCACACCACATTTTCTCTTTAAACTTAGAAGTAACAATATTTTTAATGTTATTAATATTTTGCAATGCAACATTTTCATCGATCTCCCAATGGTTTGACAAGACCCTCATATCTTTATACAAACCTCACTTTAACCTTAAGTAGTTTTGGCTAGAATTTAAATCTAGCTTAGGAAGTCTATGGTCTCCTATGTTATTGAATTTTTGCTTGTACAACAGGAGCCTAGTCATAGCTAGGTTCTCGATAGGGGAAAGACCCACTTCTATAAGGAGAATAGGATAGGGTGTGCTGCTTTTAATTTGTAGGTTATATGTTATAAAACGCTTTTGGATTTGCTCAATATTTCTCTAGGAATATCTAGAGACGTTGCAACCCCAAACCTCACACCCATACAAGATAACGTGAGTGACTAAAGTTTCAAGGAGGAGATTTTTTTATCCCACATCACAAGGTTTGCTACTTTACAATTATTTTAAAGACCAAAATAAGATTTCCACCTTCCATTAATGCTTTTCTCAATTCTATAGTTCCAGTTGAGCTTGTGATGAATATCAATTCCTAGGTATTTGTAAGAAGAAACTTCCTCCAAGTTTCTGTTGTCAT
>LPNX010959124.1:123467-141531 GCA_001517045.1 Pseudotsuga menziesii
CATGGTAACCTTCAATGCTATTTTATTTTCCATTAGCAAGACGCTTAACCCCATTAACTATGTCTTCTAATGAGAAAACTTCTTCTGCTGTGATCACGGTTTCAAAGTTATCTATGCCATTAGGGGATTCATAAAGCTTTTTAAGATAGGAATTCTAGTCGTGTAAAGCAATTCTATTATTATCTTTAGTTTTTCTAGTTGGAATCTACCTCCAGAATTTCTTAGAGCCACCTTGGAGAGGTGTAAAAGATTTTCTTGTCTTTTATGAATATATTGCAGTTTTTTCCTTTTAGTTAGGGCTTTGTAAATTTTTATCTTGTTTGTTTTAAGAGACTCATCAAGATCTTCCTTAATTTCTCTCCTCGCACTTTTACAATCTTTATCATACCAAGGGTTGGTTTTGTTATTTCTGTTATTACGTGAAACTTCAATTGAGAACTTGTTAATAGAATATGAGAGGGTTGTAGTGAAATAATGATAGAGGTCTTCTATATTGTATATACTTGATAAAGGATGCAAATTAATTTTTTATTCATTTAGAAAATGATCAATTTTTTTTATACCAAAGATCAAGTTCTTTTGGCTATAAGGAAATTATCTTCTATGGGATCTTTATGCATGACAAAATTGAGAGTTACAATTAAAGGTCTATGATTTGAGTCAGCCTCGTGATCATTTAAGATATCAAAATTTATTATTTCGTTATATAAAAATATAATTTAAGTCAGCCTCGTGGTCATTTAAGATATCAAAATTTATTATTTTGTTATATAAAGAGATATAAAAAATATACATACATGGTTACATATTATTATAAAGATGAGTTTTTACTAAACTAATTTTACCATGCACTTTATGATTTTCTAAATTTAATTATAAAAATATTTCCTTAACTCTATGGTTTTTTATTCTAATTATTGAAAATACCTTTTAATATATAATTAAATTGAAAAACCTCTTATATTTCAATGTTTCTCTTAAAAACAAAACTTTTTTATGCCATTCAATATGTATCTTTATTACCATACCCACTTAATCCATAATTTGAGACCATTATATGATTTTGAAAATATATAATCCAATTATATTTTGTAAGTTTATTTTGAAAATCCACTTAATCCATAATTTGAGACCATTATATGATTTTGAAAATATATAAATCCAATTATATTTTGTAAGTTTATTTTTAAAATATGGTATCCATCTATTGACAATTAATTGTGACTTGTTTTAATTATTAAAATACAATTAAATACCAATAAATCAAAGGTAATAGTATTTGACCGTTGCCAACTCCACTTTGATGCTTTTATTTAATTAATAATAAGTCAGAACATTAATATTCAAGTGAAGTTCATACGGCTTAATTTAATAGTTTTTTTAAATATCCCCAAGTTCGCAATGAGCTTCCATAAGATGTTTAAAACTTCAGAATCCATACAAATTTTGTAAAACTGATGCATTGAAAAAACATATAAAACTATGCATTAAAAAAAACATATACATATAGCCACAGAAATCGTAAAAAACATATAATCAGAAAAATCTTAAAAGTGATAGATATTAGATATATATTACAACCAATGACTAAACACAGATAAGTAATGTTGAAATGGCGAACATGAAACCTCATAGCACACACAAGGTCCCTAAAACTCCATGACGGAGAGGATCTCAAAGTTAGCTGAGATCTCATAAATAATTTAAACTAAATAAAACATTAATATACCAATAATTATTACAATATACTAATAATTTTATTATACTATTTTTAGAAATAAGCAACTTTATTATTAAGTTAGCTGAGATTCAAGAGTAAAGATTCATGGTATTTCGTGGAGAGTCTACTGTTGAGGAGTTAATATCCAAATTTCCAGTCAATAATGGTTCATTTATTATACTAGTTTTAGAAAAAAAAAATTAGCATATATATAAAATGAAAATTAGTTATTTTTTAAAAATTTGTTTATTCATTAAAAAAAGAGTGAGTGTTGACAAGGTTCAAAGGTTAACTTCAATTTAATATCAATTTCATAGAAGGTAGGCATTTGGAATGCATAATGTTTAATGGTTAATTTTTATTTATTATTTCATAGAAATTATTATTTTAAAATAGTGTGATGTTTTTAAATTTATTTATTTCAGAGAAATGATTATTTTTAAATAATGTAATATATATATATATATATATATATATATATATATATATATATTTCTTAATCTCTANAGTTAACAAATACAATAAAATTGATTTGTTATAAATAATTTTTTTTCCCATCCAACATAATTGATTTGTTAAATAAATAATTTTTTTTCCATCCAACATATGATCACACGTTAGAACCCCCAAACTCTCAATACTGGACTCTAGAAGCAGCTCTATAACGTCAAAATTAGATAGGAGTGGAGTAATAGGTGTCCCTTAATTGGAATCTCAACTCGGATTCATTAAGTGTTAAATAAGTTTGCTAATCATAACGGTAATAAAAAACGGCTACATTAAGAAAATAAAAGTTCCACATAAACGGCCGCAAATAGTGGCCGTTATTTTGGAAGGGCAATCGCTCGCAAATCGTGGCCGTTATTTTGGAAGGGCAATCGCTAATGTGAACGCGATCAATATCCAGCTTATTGTAGACTAATTAATGTTGTAGTAGGCATGATGTCTGTTAAATTTCAAGTATATTGAGATTTAATGGACACTATACCTGCTGCTACCACATTAATTCATCTACCCCTAAATATTCTAAATATTTTTAGTAAAATTGATTTCAAAATTAAATTACACAAAGAAAATTTAGTTTTAGCCCAATTGATTTCAAAATTAAATTACACAAAGAAAATTTCGAAAAGTGGACTGTCGACAAACATCGGCGTAACAAGTTCAAAATTGTTAAATTTCATTACTAGTGCCACAGTAGCTGTCAAAACTGTGAGTGTCAAAATTGTACAAAAATACACTCTACTTCGGCCCTTTCATTTTGGGCAAGATAGCAGAGAACCCAATCCTAAAATCTAACCTAATGTTAGAGCATCCTATTAAATAAGACGCTACTCAGGTAAGTATAGGAAAACTGAACTCATCACTCTGCTCCGAATCGTAAAAGTTTGGAGAATTGCATGATGTATTACACTCGTCAGCATTCGGAGAATTGCAAGGTGTATTACACTCCTCGTATTGACTCTCCCTGCGTTTTTCTCTGGCATTACCTTTACAGTGACCTGTTATATGTCAAAGAAAAAAAATGGCCTGTTATGTCAAACAAAAATAAGTCTAGAGAAATCCGACATTAGACAATTTGATTTAATGAATCAAAATACCTTTCTGATTTTGATTATGATGAAGGTACGTGCTGTTGCATGAGGTCGATCTCTTCTCCTCAATAAAAACTCGTCGCCCGCACATCACAAAAGGCGATGCCTATCAACAGAACCAACAAAAACTCCATTATTTCTCCACCTGAAAATAAATTTTAAAATTTTGGAAGAAAAACATTTGAATAGCGCTTGTCTATAATTATTAGTTAAACCTGAATGGCCTTTGCTGCAGAAGCCCTTGTTTCAAATTCGATAAAAGCACAGGCATTCGATCCCTGAAATGGTTCCAAATATGAATTAACCACAGCAATTTAACACAGAATAACTCTCTCTCTACTCTTCAGGTATTAGACCAGAAACCCTGATCTTTTAGAATACAATTTGTATGTAAAGAACCAAAAAAAAAAAAAACAGAGAGACAGACCTCACTCCGAACTCGAATTTTTTCGGATTTGATTTTTCCAAATTTCTTGAACTCCTTTTCAATCTGAGTTGCCGAAATGTTGCGAGGCAAGTTCTCCGCATAAATTATTGCACCTCCCTCGTCATCTGAATCAGTTGCCACCATGAACATAGGTAAGATTAGAGCCCAAGAATATTTACTGAAACATAAAAGCAGCAACATTACATTTATCCAATTTATTTGCATTACCTTTAGAATGCTGAACGTGATCATGCTGAGCTTGAGGATCAATAGAACGCGAAGGTATTGATTCACAGCAACCCATGATGGCTTCTCTTGCAGCTTTCTGCTATGCAACTAACTGTGTACAACGGCCTGAGAATTCAAATTAGGTAAGCTATAACAACCATGAATGAATGAAGGGATGGTTTGGCTTTATATATACACAAATTGATCTATATCAAACGTCTGCGCCTGTGTGGATCCGTTATAACACAAAATCGTTAGTGGGCTAGTCGAAGAACTCCCACTAGCAGTGACGAGCTCCAAAGCAAATGCTTATCATTATATCCATGCTCCAGCATTTATTACCCAGTACTTATTTAATCCATCCACCAGAATGTCCCCGTATTTGGGATTTGCTCAGGACAAGTGACGGCGGTAGGTAGCACTTTATTTGTGGTTACTTTATCATTACCATATCATTCACTTAGAATGAGAACGACTGAGAGTAACAAGCACCTCGCAGCGCAGCAATTAATGCTGAGGTTGTGGGGCACACTAACTGTTGGATCAATAGTGGGATCAAATCTTATGGTTGTTGTGCCTTACAGCCACAGCATTAATTGCTGGGCTGCCGGATGCTTATTGCTCTCCTTGCTCTCCAAAAACGAGGGTGATGCTTAATAATTACAGAGATAGAAGTAATGGAATCTAATAATTGTAAAAATTTAAGGTAAAATAATTTTAGCTTCTTACTCATTTTAAATTTGATATTAAAAAAACCAAGATTTATCATTAAGAGTTCACTATATGCACTGTCACGTCCGCGACGGGTCGTCCAATCGGTGCGTTTAAAATAGTTTAGACCCACGATTATTATCCAAAAAAGCCCGTAACACGTTCGTCATTTAAGGACCTGTAACTGCGATGGCCAGCATTTTATTGTGGTTCCATCCACTCTTCTGCCCCATTCATTACAAGGAGGTCGATGCATAGCCATTATATACGAGAATATGAAATTGTCATCAATGATGATAACGATTGGCCAAACTAATTTCTTAAGCAGATTCACACAATAATAATAAGTGTCTGTCCACTACAATGATTATAATAATAAGTGCCTTTAAACTTATTATAATTTATTAAAGAGATCTCACAATTCATTTTAAAAGCTTAACAAAAATTTTAAACGGATTCACCCAATTTTGCTATAAATAATTTCAATAAATGATCAATTATTCTTAAATATATAATTGTGTTATTAAGTAGTAATAGCTACATTAATTTTATTAATGTGTTTAAATTGATAAGCACATACTATATAAAAAACATTAATATAAAAAATATGTGTCTAAATTTAGGCCTATCATTAATAAAATTAATATGGTAGTTGCTAGAAAAAACATATTTGAAAAGTATTCCCAACAAATAATATCATTTAAATAATTCTCATAATATGATACTTAATCAAACAATAATATAACTTAATAAAACAATGTTAATGAAGTGATTTTATCTCATTAATTAACTATGTATTTTTTAATGAAATAATATCATTAATGTCTCTAAATTATGTTGTTATATTTTAGTTATTAATTGATAATAATTAATAATTAAAATATCATTAATTATTAGTAATTAATAATTACATTAGGAATAATTCCATGAGATTATAATATTATGGGAATATATTGTTTAATTATTTATGATATAAAATATTTATAACATAATAATAATTTATAAATTAATTATTAACTAAACTTAATGTGACTTTAATAGGTGAAAATTATTTTAATAATATTTTCTATAAAAAAATTTATATTTCATTAATGATTGGTTTTTAGAAAGGCATTGTTTATTAATTAAATTAATTTATTCAAAATATCATTGTTTATTTATTTTTGTTAACATAGAGTAAAGTTGTTTATTTGGTGTTATTACATAGATATATAAATTAAAAAATAGTATAATTTATTTTTTAAGTATTATTTTATTTTAAATAGTATTATATATTAATTAAGAATACACTTATTTAGGTGCCACAAGGGGAGGGGGTTGTCATTACCCCGGAAAGAAAGTAGGAAATGTCCTATTCTTGGGGCCTTGGACTCGAATTAAACAATGTGGTTGAAGCTCTGACCCTCTAGCAAGGTCTTCATCTGGCCAAAGCTCAAGGTATCAATGACATTGTGGCTATTGGCGATTCTAGCTTTGTACTACATGAACTTATGACAAGCATCCCTCCCACGGAGCCGAAGATTCGTCTTGACTGATTAGGAAAATCCAAAGCTACGCTGCCTCATTCCAAGAAATCGATTTCTTTCATGTCCTCAGAAAACACAACTATTTGGCTGACCTCGACGTAGACCTCGCATCCACCTTAGACAAAGGCGTCCTCATGCTGAATGATTACAGGTCTTGCTGCTCCATTATTTAAATCCCTCGATCCCTTGGCTACCCATTTGGCCTTATGTCCAAGTCCCAAGGGGCCTCCTTTGTGTCCTTCCATGTGGGCCTCCCTTCACCACGTGGTTTCCCTTCCCTGCTCGTGGCACACTCTCGATTAACGTGAAGGCATGTGGGTGCTTGCATGTGGAACACACGAGTTTAAATGGAATTAGGTGCATGCACGTACGGTTCAATCCTCTTTCCAATATGCCTTTCATCACCTCGATTCAGCATGATTCACATCTTGTCATTCTGTACACTCCGGAGATCTCCCATCCTCTTGCATCAATTGGAATGATGAAGAGCGAGGTGCATGGTATTAAACAAGGTGGCGGATGGCCCTTTCTCCCAAGTCATTGGATTATTTGTAGGGTTGCTGGAGTTACAAGTGTTGTCGGGTTTTTGTTCATCTTTATTCCCATGGACATGTCTTCAGAGTCTACTGCGTCCTCCCCTTTGGCTCTGCATGTTGAAGATGATATCTGGGATATCAGGAAGGGAATGAGGAGAATGAATCACCTTCTAAACAGAATGGATACAGAGGGAGGACGTTGCTTGGAAAATGTTGATCAGGATTTGGTTCAGCTAAGGAAATATTTCAAGCTCTCGATCAAGCAAATTGAACATGTGTTTACAAAGGTCCTTGCAGAATTGGAAATCAATATTGGAAAACTGAAGCTGAAAGTGGTTAAGCTAGAAGTTGCAGCAAACTCTCGCTCCTCCTCGTGTCACGGTGGAAAATCTCATTAATTCCTGTATTTTCTGGTCTTGGTTTAGATTTTTGTGAATTATATTCGTTTCAATTTCTAGTTTTAGTTTGTTACAATTTTTGTTTGTAAAAACCCAAACTATATGGGTTGGTTTTTGGAGCTATGTTTGCTGCTCTCATAAGGGCACCTGAACTTGCCGCTTCCATAAGGGCATCAAAATTGTGTGTGTTTTTTCTCACAATGGTTATACCACTGCCCTCTTAATATAACCATTTATGTTTAAAAAAAATAGAATACGCTCATTTAATTATTTTTATCATACCTTTGAGATAATTATGTGCAATGTTCTTGAAATATTTTATTAGATTGTAATAGTGTAACAATTAATAAAGTCTATGTTGGATTGCAAAGTTTTTTTCAAATGTTGTATGGTGATCTTCATGGAGGGTTATGGTGGATTGATCCATTTCTCCATTAATATGTTGTATTATTGTTATGTTCATTAATGTAATCAATAGAGTATTTATTTAATTTATGAAGTGCTATGTTGGATTACGATAGTCAATGACTATTGGTTGAAATGGGACATGTGGTCATGTTCATGATGGTAATGTTGCTTACCATATTTTTGTTGCATTATGAGATTCATTAAATTCTTTTGTAGCATCAAATTTTAGTTACATTTGGATTAATTTTGGTCCATTCTCACATATGTCAAGGGTTATGTTAGGTTAATATGTTCATTTAGGGTTAGGGTTATGTTGGATTGTGTCATTTGTCCATGGTGATGTTGTATTATGGTTATGTTCATCCATGTATTTTGTTGCATTGTAAGGTTTTGTAATAGCTGGGTTTACTTATGCTTGGAATGGTTTTGTTGTATTTCTACATCCATAAGTGTTATATTGTGTTACGAAATTCATGAATGTCAATATTGCATTGTGAAATTTTTGCAAGGTTATGTAGCATTTTGGTTAGGTTAATTAATTCATTTTGTTGGATTATGAGATTCATTTGGAATGGTTGGATTTTGGCATTTATGGGTGGGTATATTGTATTATGGTTGTGTTCTTCATTGTATTTTGCTGCATTGTAAGGTTTTGTAATAGTTGGGTTTACTTATGTTTGCAATGGTTTTTGTTGTATTTTGACATCCATCAAGGGTTATCTTGTGTTATTAATAATAATAAATGTCTTTCCATTACATCAGGTTAAAGTAGTTTTTTTAAATGATTCACACAATTTTATTATGAATTAATATATACCTTCCTAGATACTAATAAATGAAAAGAAATAAGGACAAACAATTAAACAATGCAACCATGATTAACATAATATGGTTTCCAAGCACAATACATGGCTCAATAAGCTAGTTTTCTTATGAAGTAAAATCGATGCAACTCAACTGAAAGGTATATTTTCCAATGTCATTAGGATGCTCCAATTTTTCCAGTAGGTATAGATTATACAAAGGATTAGACTTGTGAAATTACAATAGGTTCAATATGATTGCACAAAAGTCACACTTCCTATTGCATTGGAAATTAATGAAACTTCAAATGGGCACTTTCTTTGGTTCTGTATTTGACATCACATTGCATATCAATTCATTCCTCGAATTTCAAGAATCGGTCTTCCTTTTTGCAGGATTTACCTTAATAATTAGTCGATATTAAAAAGATAATTAGTTGATGGGTTGATGTACAATCATGGACTCCTTTAAAGGATGGGGACTTCAGTTAGTGAACCTCTCACATAGCACGTGCGATCGTGGGATATTAAAGAATACCCTTAATTTCGAGAGATATTGACCCAAATTATTTTTGTTGAAACCCCCTCCCAATACTTAAAACGTCCTCCCCACTCCTTTTTATACCTCAATCCTTATAAAACACCCTACCCACCCCCACCTTAAACCCCTCATCCCCCAATACCTGCAATATATTGGTTCAATTTTTTATCATTTTAAAACCCACAATATGAACTAACGTGATAGGATATTGGTAAACAAGTGAATCCCCCGTGCTTTAAAGGAACTTTAGATGCCACATAACACCAGAAAAACATGGAACCTCTGACTTTAGGTGACAATTAGAGGTACTTCCCTAACCAATTTGAAGATAAAGTAAAAAGTAAAAAGTTAGGTAATTGAATAAGCATTCATAATATATAACTTTCATCTATTTAAAATTTGTGTAAATCATTATAAAATTAGTTTCCGTTAAATTGGATTTTCAAATTTTCAGCATATCATAACATACATGTTTGTGTGGGTGCAACTCTATATGATGTAAATGATGTCATTTTTGAATAAACGCTTGCAGACATATAAAGGACATATGGTACTAGTGCAACATTTTTTTTTTCAAAATTTTCCATGAATTATTTTTTATTATTATTAATTATTGAAGTTTGAAAACCTTGAAACAAAAAATGTTATGTGCAGGCGCAACACTTTAAGTGATAAAACTAATGAAATTATTGATTTCTATATATAATATTGTAGATCTATCTCTCCTCTAGTGCACCATATAGCTTTCGTGCGAAATGGTGAAGGAAATCAAAAGTTATATAAAAAACAATGGGTGTATATATTTTCAAAAATGGACGCGTGTCATTTAGAAAAATAATCATAAATAAATAAAATATAGATCTTCAGGAAAAAAATACATATTTAGAATCGTAAGATCGTATTCTACAATATTTTATTTTTTTCATAAAAGAAAATTATGTTTGTCATAGCAAAAAACTCCATTGAAACTAAGAATATTCATAGAGTTATGAAATACACACAATTGCCCTAGTTTATTTGTCCTAGACAATAGGTTCGGTAGTCCGAAGCTATTTCTGAACATGATGCCAATTCTTCTTCCCACCGAAATTTTACATTGTAAAAAACACATATGCAATACAAAACACATATGCTTTATAACTCATATGCGATACAAAACTCATATGCATTTTATATCGCATATGTGATATAAATTCAAATGGGCACTTTCTTTGGTTCTGTATTTGACATCCCATTGCATATCAATTCATTCCTCAAATTTCAAGAATCAATCTTCCTTTTTGCAGGATTTACTTTAATAATTAGTTGATGTTAAAAAATTAATTAGTTGATGGGTTGATGCAAAATCATGGACTCCTTTAAAAGGAACTTTAGATGCCACATAACACCAGAAAAACATGGAACCTCTGACTTTAGGTGACAATTAGAGGTACTTCCCTAACCGATTTGAAGATAAAGTAAAAAGTAAAAAGTTAGGTAATTGAATAAGCATTCATAATATATAACTTTCATCTATATAAAATTTGTGTAAATCATTATAAAATTAGTTTCCCTTGAATTGGATTTTCAAAATTTCAGCACATCATAACATACATGTTTGTGCGGGTGCAACTCTATATGATGTAAATGATATCATTTTTTGAATAAACACTTGCAGACATATAAAGGACATATGGTACTAGTGCAACATTTTTTTTTCAAAATTTTTCATGAATTATTTTTTATTATTATTAATTATTGAAGTTTGAAAACCTTGAAACGAAAACTGTTATGTGTAGGTGCAACACTTTAAGTGATAAAATTAATGAAATTCTTGATTTCTATATATAATATTGTAGATTTATCTCTCCTCTAGTGCACCATATAGCTTTCATTCGAAATGGTGAAGGAAATCAAAAGTTATATAAAAAACAATGGGTGTATATATTTTCAAAAACGGACGTGTGTCATTTAGAAAAATAATCATAAATAAATAAAATATAGATCTTCAGAAGAAAAAAAATACATATTTAGAATCGTAAGATCGTATTCTACAATATTTTATTTTTCCATTAAAAAAAATTATGTTTGTCTTAGCAAAAACGCCATCGAAACTAATCATATTCATAGAGTTATGAAATACATGCAATTGCCCTAGTTTATTTGTCCTAGACAATAGGTTAGGTAGTCCAAAGCTATTTTCGAACATGATGCCAATTCTTCTTCCCACCGAAATTTTACATTTTAAAAAACAAATATGCGTTATAACCCATATGTGATACAAAAATCATATGCATTTTATATCGTATATGTGATGTAACGCATATGTGTTATAATGAATATGTGTTTCACTACATTAATTTTAAAAACAATTTTACATATACATTGGTCTTCGAACACCATACACTTTCTCCCAATATAAGAAACCATCTCCCCTTTTTCTATCTAACACACATCCACATACCCTCTCTCCATCGCTATTTCTCTCCTTCACCATCCCTCTACCTCTATAACCACCCCTCAACCCCCTCTCTCTCCCTTCTCTCTTCTCCCCTCCATCCCTCTCCTCCTACCTCCATGTGTTCCATCCACTCACTCACTCCATACCTCAAATTATCTCCCCACCTCCTCTCTCCACCTCCTTCTCTCTTCCCCCCTAATTCCTTCTCTCTCTTCCTCCCTCCCCCTCTCTATCTAAATCCCCCCTCCTTCCTTATATCACCACTCCCCTCCCCCGAATAAACTTACACACCTCTTGGTCTTGAAAAACTACACCCTCTCTCCCTATACAACCAACATTTCCCCCTTTTTCTCTCACACACACATACACACACCCTCTCTCCGTATTTCTCTATCTAACCATCGTTATTTCTCTCCTTCACTATTTCTCTACATCTATAACCATCCCTCAACCCCCTCTCTCACCCCTTTCCCTCCCTCTCTTACTCTCTCCCCCTCCCTCCCTCTCTTCCTCTCGCCCCCCTCCTTCCTTATCTCACTGCTCCCCCTTCAAACAAACTTACACCCTCTTGGTCTTGGAACACCACACCCCCTCTCCCTCTATAACCAAAATTCCCCCTTTGTCTCTCTCAAACACATCCACACACCCTCTCTCCATCCCTCTCTATCTAACCATCGATATTTCTCTCCTTCACCATGCATATGCCTCTAAAACCATCCATCAACCCTCTCTCTCTCCCCCCTCCCTCCCTCTAAAACCCTTCCTTTGTTACCCCTCCCTCCCGTTAAAACCCTTTCTCTCTTACCCCCTCCCTCCCTCCCTCTCCTTCTACCTCCATGTGTTCCATCCTCTCACTCACTCCCTCCCTCACTTTCTCTCCCTACCACCTCTCTCCATCCCCTTCTCTCTCTCTATATAACCATCAATATTTCTCCCCTTCACCATGCCTTTGCCTCTAAAACCATCCATCAACCCTCTCCCTCTCCCTGTTCCCTCTCTAACCATGCGTCCCTCTCTTTCATGTGTTAAATCAATCTAGTGGTTCAACCCTTCATCTCTCCATTCCTTAATATAAATCTCTCTCTCTTGCTCTCTCTCTCTCTCTCTCACACACACACACAATCCCTCATATCTATCCCTTGGTATCCTTGACCATCGTTCATTTCCCTAAACACCTCCTCTCTCACTGTTATTATCCCACTCTCTCACCCTCTAACCATCCCTCCATCCATCATTGTCTCTCCCTCCATCTCTCTCTCTCTCTCTTTGACTCTCCCCTCTCACTCTTTAACCAAACCCCCCATTTGTCTCTCTCACTCACTCACTCTATAGCTCTCTCTATACCACCACTCCATCCACCCCTTCACTCTTTAACCCCCCTCCATTTGTCCCTCCATCCATTATGCTATATATTTCCTCCATCCATTATCCTATATATTTCTTGCACCCAATCATCCCTCCCTCCTATATATATCCCTCTCCCATCCCCCCTATATATCTTAACCCCCCATCGCTCCCTCCCATTTATATTTATTCCCTTCTCACTTACATTTATCCTCCCTTCACTCCCCCTTTCATATCTCTCCCCTACTCATCCCTCCCTTCCCCTTATATTTCTCCTCCCTTCTTCCCCCCCATATCTCTCCCCTACCCACCCATGATTCCCTCTAGACCTTTCTCTCCCCCCTTTGACTTCCCCCCCCCCCCCGCTCTTCTAGCTTAATCAATGTAATGTTAATTTCTCCTATGTCATATGCACTACATCGCATATGCAATATATTGCATATGCGTTATATAGCATATGTGATATTATAATCATGTTTTACATAGTGACCGTTAGGGGTAATCCATTGTATACATAATGCATGTGTGATATAAATCATATGCATTAAAACATACATGCATTACATCGCATATGAGATATTTGTTTTATAAAAAATGTTGGGTTGCAGGCCGTGGGCCAATTTTATTGTATCAAAAGACATAATTCCTCTGAACCCATGCACATAGAATTGTTCAACATGTAATTTCATCATTTATTACACAAATCCATAGGTATTTTACAAGTTTGGGTGAACTTCAATGGGGAATGTACGTAATAGAGGCCGAAAATCAGAGAGGAAGGTGCTTACACCGGAAGAAGTTGAAAAAAAAAAGAAAAGAAGAGGGAAGAAACAAGAAATCGTCGTCATTCAATTGATGAGAAAATTACTTCCCATTCCTGCTCAACATGTGAAGCAGAACAATTCAATAGAAAATACAATGTTGGATACCGCAGAGTAAGAGTCAAAGTGGAGGAATTTCATAGTGGACAATACCATACATTCTCCAATGACCCACATTTCAGTATCAAGTTCATTGGATGGAACACCACACTTTGCATCAAATACTTGCGCCTCAACATCTTGGGGAAAAGCACAGATAACTGACGTAGAGATTGAGGAGGATAATGCAACATTAATGGAAGTTGGTTATGGTGAACATTAAAATATTGGTGCATTATTAAGTAGACAATTTTGTGAAGAGTTCAATCATTATGTTCCTGATGATAAAAATGTGGCTCCGCAACAACCATGCCAAGTGGTTAAATCTCCTAATCAAAATTTTCAGCCTGTAGTGGATGTAAACATCACTCCATCATTTCAAACAACAAAAAATATTGCATCAACGTGAAAGAGAACTCCTAAACGCATACAAGTGGGCGAGAGTGAATTGAATTCCATGGAAGGTAAGGTTCCTAAATGCACTATCCTTCGTCATTGTTCTCAAATAATGAAAACATATTTTGATCATAAAACTGAAGCCGGTAAATGACATTTGTTTTTAGCTTTGATTAAATCTAGGAGTATGGAAACTCTTCGAAGAAATTTAGGCATAAGAACATTGAAGAATATCAAATCAATTAATCACATTGTTAAATCTCTTGTTGCTGCATTCACATTGATTGGTAAAAAAAATCATTCACAGGACTATAATGTGGCTTGCCGTGTCTTGGTTGAATCAATTGTAATTAGATCCACAAGACAATGTTGTTTACTTAAATGCACATCACAATTTGTGCCTTTACATCCAAAAACACTTAAAAAATATTCAGTAAGAAGAGACATCCTTGATGTAAAGGGACAACTGGAAACATTATGGGCATTTAGTAGTATGTTTCCCCATAAATACTGTTATGATTATTAATCCTCCCTTGTCCAAATTGGTCATATGTATAAATTAGGAGTCATGCCTACATCTGGAGTCCATCTAGTCTATTTTTAGTCACTAGCACCATTGGGTCCACTTGGCCTCATTGGGGCACATGTTCCAGTTACTAAAGTGTGGGGAACACTAATTGAGTCCTACTCCCATTGATTGCACTTACATGCATCAGTTTAGGAGTCTCCTAGATCAATTCCTACAATTTAGGAGCCACTAAGAGTGTCGATACCAACTTCATCAGTTGAGTTCAGTCAGTGACTAGTTAAGCTGAGTTATGAGTCAGTTACATTCAGTTCTAGTCCTCTACATTCAGTCACAGCTAGGTTTGCATGGCTGCATGCGGGAGAGGCACATTTCTCACCTACCACAATCAGTTATTCTCAGTCAACACTTAAGTAGACACTATAGTTGTGTTTTGGAACTCCGTTGAACTCCGGTAATGGTTTAGACAAGGTCAGTTAACTATTGAGTCCTCCGACAGTGATTTAGGCAAGGTCTTAGTTACCTATAGTCAAGTAGATTCTAATCAATTTGAATTTACTCATGTGGATTTGAATTGCATGTGGCCAGTTAAGCCATTTTACTTCATTGTAATTACTATCTAATTACTCTTTGATTAATGAAAAGCATTCACAGCTGCAAGCCATTTTCGCACTATTTCATTCTTCAATAACTGAGTAAATTGTGTGATCTATCTTGTGAGAGTTGTGTGTTTTTCCACAGATCTATGTGCTCAATTTAATATGGTATTAGAGCCTCAGCAAACAAGGCACTTCTCCTCCTCAGATCTCCTACTGGATCATTTTTTAGCAAAATTGCTCCTTCCAGCTCTATACCAAAAGCAAAAGGTTTTCCACTTAATACCCCAAGTTAAGTAATTGTTGATCAAGCTTGATAAACTATGATGGGTGTGATGAAAAACTAAAATTTTTAGGCTATCTGATCTTATGGTGCCCTTTTTTTGTTTTGCAAGTACAACTTCGAAATGAATTCATCAGTTCCTCTTCTCACCCGATCCTCAGACTATTTTGAATGGAAGGTGAAGATGTTTGTATTTATGAATAGACAAGATCTCTATATGGTGTCTGATGGATTCAGTAGAGATTATTTTGAGAGTGATAATGACTGACTAAATGCAAAGGATGCAGCTTTTGAAATAATGAAACTGGCTCTTTCTCCCAGCTTGCGCTATCTCAGTAGATCTATTAAAGATCCACAGGAACTCTGGAAAAGATTGGACATAACCTTTGGAATGATTGATGAGGATCATAATAGCACTTTGGAGAGCACATCCAGCACCATAAGCATCCTTGATACAAAAATCTTATCCTCCACTCTCTTTGATGAAGTTGTTCAAAATGAAGAAGAAGCAAAATATTCTACACAGTCATTCCGAATTGAAGACAGTCTCTTTGCAATGTCTCCTTCTCCTAATGCTCCGGAAGTTTATGAGATGTCTGATATCTCATCTCCTCATATGGATGAAATAGAAGAAGACATTCAAATATTTGATATTGAAGAAAAATACTTCTGCACTTCCATGCAAACATTCACCGGTGATTTTCCTTTGAATTTTGTGCAAAATTTTCTAGTAATTGCTTCCAAAAGTGAAGAGGAATTTGATTTTTCTCTATATAATGTTGCTGCTGGTGTGCAAATATTTAATAACTTGGATATTTTGGAACTCCGTTGAACTCCGTTGAACTCCGTTGCAAATATCCATCGTCTCGGTTGACCATTTCTTTGTATCTAATATGAACCTTATTGTATATGATATGATATTATTTGGATCTGATCCAATATTTATTGGTTCAATATTTCAAATTCATAATCTTTCAGTACTACTTGTAGTTGTTCTCATCAATGGTGTGAAGAAACAAGTACCATTGTTCTCATCAATGGTGTGAAGAAACAAGTACCACAAGTCTCCTATAAAACTGTTGGGGATTTGATTTCATTTCATAGTTTTTGATATGTTGTGAACCTATTTAGTTCTGATTTAGTTTATGATATGATATTACTTGGTTCAAATTTTAAAATCCAAGATATTTCAGTCATGCTTGTAGTTTCTCTGACCAATTCCGATGTGAAAAATCAAGTACCTCAATTTCTCTTCAAAACTGCTACTGGGGATTTGGTGTTAGTTTCCTCTTATGAGGTTTCTGGTATTTTATTTTATGAACAATTATATATTTTTGAAGCTATATCATCCTATGGAGCTCAAGAAATCACTCTTCACAGTCCCAGTTCCTCTCTACCATTGATCGCATGCTCATCTCCTCATAGAACTAGTAAAGAGGAAGACACTACGCATCCACCTGAACACTTGCTCCTAACACTTGGGGCTGATTTTACCACTCACGTTTTTTTTTTCGTGGATGAAACATTTCAGTTTCTTGAGTTTTCCTCACATGTTTTGAATCCTCAAAAACCTTTTCTCACTTATCAGTTGATTTCAGTTGCTCTACATGGGTCCAGTCTTCATCTAGCAGCTGTCTATTATTCTGATTTAGTTGAGCATACCATTCTTCTTCCAAAGAGGAAGATTCCTCCAGACATAATGATGGAGAGGTTCACATGCCAGGCCCTAGGATACATGTGCATAGAAGAACCAGATTGATCTTGATTCTACCTGCTTAATTAGAGGGGAGGGTTTTTTCCCATGTGGTTTTTTCCCCAGCTCCTTGTATTGAGCAATTATTTTACTTTACTTGATGTAATGGGTGACCTATGGTCTTAGTTACCAGGGCCCATAGTTTTTCCAAGTTATAATTCAGGGGGGGTGTTAGGATTATTAATCCTCCCTTGTCTAATTTGGTCATATGTCTAAATTAGGAGTCATGTCTAAATCGAAAGTCCATCTAGTCTATTTTTAGTCACTAGAACCATTGGGTCCACTTGACCTAATTGGGGCACATGTTCTTGTTACTAAAGTGTGGGTAACACTAATTGAGGCATACTTCCACTGATTTCACTTGCATGCATCATTTTAGGAGCCTCCTAGATCAATTCCTACAATTTAGGAGCCACTCGAAGTGCCGATACCAACTGTCATCAGTTGAGTTCAATTAGTGACTAGTCAAGCTAAGTTAGGAGTCATTTACATTCAATTCTAGTCCTCTACATTCATTTAGCGCTAGGTTTGCATGGCTGCATGTAGGAGAGGTGCATTTCTCACCTACCACAGTTAGTTAGCCTCAATCAACACTGAAGTAAAGACTAGAGATGTGTTTTAGAACTCCGTTGAACTCTGGTAATGGTTTAGACAAGTTTAGTTAACTATTGAGTCCTCCGACAGTGATTTAGACAAGGTCTTAGTTACCTACAGTCAAGTAGAGTCTAATCAATTCAAATTTCCTCATGTGGATTCGAATTGCATATGGCTATTTAAGTCATTGTACTTCATTGTAATTACTATCTGATTAATCTTTGATTAATGAAAAGCATTCACAGCTGCAAGCCATTTTTGCACTGTTTCATTCTTCAATAACTGAGTAAATTGTGTGATCTATCTTGTGAGTTGTGTG
>LPNX010959139.1:0-10144 GCA_001517045.1 Pseudotsuga menziesii
AGGATGGAAGTAGTTAAATGGAGAAGTCAGGTGGAAGAAAACAAGAAAAAGACAATTGCGTTGGATGAGCATAAAAGAATTGTTAGAGCGCTGGAAGAACAGGGGGATGAAGAACGAATGGGCCACATAGTTCAGGTAGAGGAGCTGCAGCAGGAGATAAAGAAATTGAAGAAATTCTCATCCATGCAGAAGGATAAGGATCAAATGTATGACCTATCCCGAGAACTTATAGGCACTAGGAAGCCCTCTTCTTCCTATCCAGTGTTTATTTTCAAGCAGTTTGTCTGGTTCAAATTAAAAGCTGTACAGGAGGGGAGGTTATTTGAAATTGCAACCTCAGAAAAAATTTTGGAGACCTTTCTTGGGAGCAACTTTGAAGAGCAGAACTTCCTATGTGAACTGTACCTGCACGAGATGGCATGCCCTATGGATCGGCATTCAAATCCTGTTCCATTTGCAGGGGATGTTCAGCTACGAGCATTTGCCTCTTTTGTGAACAATCATGTTCAGTGGGAAAGGTCTTTTCAGACCTTTTCCCACAATGAAGGCTATACTAATTTATGGATCCGTAGTGAACCCCAGAATCCTGGCATTCTCTTGGCTCGGTATAAAAGTTTTCTTTCCATTCCTTCCCAGGAGCAACACATCATGAAACTGCAGGAGGAAGTAATCTCCACATGTACCAAATCTATTTCTAAGCAGCAGCAGGTTGCATTAGATGGCAGTCGGCATAGATGGCAGGCTGCCTCCTCTGGACTGAGAAGCAGGGACCCCTACTGCTTTAAAAATTTTAAACATGCACTCTCAAGAGTCAAGGGTTATGTAGGGTGCATGAAGGAATGTGGAGTCAACTGGCTGGGCTTAAAATTCAAATTTCCTTTTATTTGGTGGCCAGCCGAACCATACAACAGGGATTTTTCCATGACTAGGGCAGAGGAGCAGAAATATTGGCAGTTCTGGGCTATTCACAGAGGTTTTCTGAAGGCAGATAAGGAACCTGAATTTCCCTACAATTTTTCTTTTCTCCATGAACAGAGCTCAATGCAGGATTCAGATTCTGAGTGAAGCAGGTGGTTGCATGAGGACATGCAACAGGGTAGTTGGGGGGAGATGTTGAGTCCAGATTTGGTCCCTTTTTAACCACCTTCAATCACCTTTCTTCCCTTGTTTTACACTGCTTAGCATGCCAATCAGACTGACTTTCTTCACTTTATTCCTTAATTTGTCAAGGTAAGACTGATTATTATTTTGCCTTAGTTAATGCTTATTCTTGTGACAATTAAGGCCATTTATCTCTTGAAATTGTGCTAATATGTGTGATCTATGAAGATAATGTGAGATGAGCAGGATGCAGGGGATGAAGCTGAACAAGTCTAGGGACGAGGGGTGGTCGTGACACAAAAAGGATCCTTCATCTGCCCCTAATCTATGGAGGCACGTGACATTCCAGTCAAGGGCTGGTCAGAGCAGCCGCAACAGAACGAGCTATGATCGAGGGGTCTTCAGGATAGCTGCGCGAATATTATGGCGATCTGAGAAGATCGCTACTTCTGGGCCAGTCAACAATCTTCTTGTATTTTCTATGATTGTATTATGCCACGTCTTGTAACAAACAAGGTTATTCAGGGCGCCTGAAGATCAGAGATCTTCATGGCTACCCTTTGTAATAGGATGGGACGTTATCACTTGGAGGTATAAATACAGAAAGATGTCTCGGCCCAGGGGGTTGAAAAATAATTAATTCATTTGTGTGTATTAACAGCGGAAGCAATCTGTAATAATCCTTTCTTTTTAATACAAGAAGTACTGCTGGTTTAAGGGAGCTGTACATTGTTCATCCAGCGTCTCTGTGCAAAGGCTGGGCCCGCCTTCCGCAGAGATTGCTGAGTTAAGGTAGGAATTTTCCATTTATGGTTGTGTGAAGTTTCATTAATTACATTTTCTGAGTGCGCAGCAGTAGTGTGTGTGATTTACAGGATTGCATGCCTCAAGATTGATAACTGTAACAGTGTGACAGTCGACCGAGTAGTAATCTTTATGCAATTTATTTATTAGCTGTGCGCAACTCTGTTCGCCTCATAGTTCAGAACGACATCCCACGAATCCTGTGTAATTCTTGGATTGCTATAATTGTTAATTCTTATTTCTGCAATTTGATTCTTAGAACAGCTGAGTGTGATCTGTCGCAATTGAATTTCTAGATTACAGTTAATTTATGATTGTGGATTCTGAGTGTGATTAGATCAATAGGCAGTTCCATTGAATTGAGCAGTGAGTAGAATTTCCTTTCTGTCAGTAAATGTTGATTTCATTTCTGGTTGATGCATTGAAGGAAAGGTTGAATTTGTAGAGTTAAAAGATTTGTGGGATCACACATAGTTGAGGGGATGAACATAGTTGTTTAAGAATAGTATTCACTACAATGATTTGGTGTTTAGCATATACTGTGCATTTACCCTTTGAAACAAAAGACTTCCCTGGGTTGACAATGAATTTCGTAAGCTCTGTGTGTTGATAACAATTTATCTGCATCTAGGGTGCTCAACACCCTCCCACTAGGTCTACCCACTTTTTTTTTTCCGAATCCCTTGAGGCTTATCTTTTCCATACATGGGTGAAATGGTTCTTGCTAAATTAGGATTTCATTCTTCATTTCTTAGGACATGAAAAATCTAATCTTGTTGCTCAATGACTGAAAATTGTGTTGTTCTTGCTTCTTTATAGAATCCTTAGTACTACTTTCTTCTTGGGCCGATTCTAAGTATGCTTTAGCATAATTTTGATTTGGGGTTTGTTTTGCATAGATAAATTAATTCGATCTTATTGCAACCTCCCACCACTTGTATTTGTGATTACTTCTTGGGAAAGAGATTATTGGATACCCAATTTCGAAACATGCTCTTCTTCTAAAAATAACTTATTCATAGTCAATTTTTTGGGTATGAGATATTTCTTCCATTAAGACTTCTTTTACTCAGAAAGTCTTTATCAAAATCCATTTCTAGACAAATCCTTCCAATGGTAGTATAATACTGATTCAAAGTTTCTAGGATGCAAAAGTGGAACTTGCCAAGAGATTTCCTAGTGGATTTAAGGGAGTGTTTTCCCATGAAATTAAATGACATATTTAAAATCATGACCCATACATGAGCTAAGGAAAGTGAATCCATAAACCAGAGATTTCCCAGAAGCAAGGACCCAATCTGAGAAACGAATCCCTATATTCTTGAAGGTCAAATTCAATAACAAAAAACACATTTTCACAAGGGTTAGGGATGTCCAAGAGCTCATAGTTCCCATTTATGTAAATCAACAAGCCATTCCCACAAGCCATAAAATCTCCACACCAACAGATGGGAGTGATAAAGAAAAGGGATTTCTCTTCAACATTGGGATCTAGTAGAATAGATAAGAAGGGAGCTTCTACAATCCATAATAAGGCTTGTCATCTCCCTTTTGCAACATATATTGAAAATATCCCTACTCACTGCTCGTAAATTATTTTTTGTAACTGTGTTGATTTATTGTTTTTTGCTTAATAATTTTATTGCGTAGTATTTTCAAAAGGTTGTTATTATTTTGTTTTCGAACGAATTGGATTATTTTCTTTCCCATAGATAATGATATATTATACTTGCATTATTTTTTTAAAGTGTTTATTCTCTATTCAACACATTTTAAAATATTTACCTAAGATGCTTAATAAATCCTCTAAATATGTTGAGTTGATTTTGAGGGTACAATTTTAAATGTTTTACTATGACCATGTTTGTTTTAATTTTATTATATTATTATTTTTAAATATTTGATATAAGTTAATTATGATTGTTTTAATTTTTGAGATCTAGATTTTTAATTGATATTTTATTTTGTATTGAGTGGAAATACATCTTTATTAAGTGGGTAATTTTTTTTTTCAATAATGGTTGGGAAGTTCTACCTTTTAATTATTGTTTCTTTACATTGAGTCAAAATTATAAATTTTTCTAACAAGATTAATCTCCTCCTTGCACCATGGGAGGGAGAAACGCAACTTTACTCATGATTATTTAGCCTCCTCTCATAAACTAGAGGGAATGAGTAAGTAAATTCAAACAAATTTATTACACAATAAACTTGAAAACCAAAACATGGCTAGGAAGGATAGTGAGACTCCTTGTTGTCATTTGTTGTAAAACTGAGGACTTGTTTTTCTTGACAACCATTGTCCATTATTTTTCTTAACCTGGATCTAATGGTTTTGAGTTTGAAATTATCCCCCTCCCACTAGATCAACCCAACTTCTTGGTTTTTTTTTTCAGAATCGCTTGATGATTATTTTTTCCATATATGGGTGAAATGGTTCTTGCTAAATTATAATTGCTTTCTTCCTTTATTAGGACTTGAAAACTCTAATCTTGTTGCTGAATGAATGAAACTTGTGTTGTTCTTGGTTCTTCATAAAATTCTTAGTCGGATGAGTTGTACTAATTTATTCTTGAACCAATACTGAGTATGCTTTAGCATAATGTTAATTTGGGGTTTATTTTATGTAGATAAATTAATTCGATCTCAGTGCAACCTCCCGTCACGTGGATTCGTGATTATTTTTTGGGAAAGAGGTTATTGGATGCCCTATTTAGAAACATGCTCTTCATCTAGAAATAACTTTTTCATAGTCAAGCTTTTGGGTCTATGCGAAATTTCTTCCATTAAGGTTTATTTTACTCAGAAATCCTTTATGAAAATCCATTTCCATGCAAATCCTTGCAATGGTAGTATAATATTGATTCAAAGTTTCAAGGATGCAAAAGTGGAACTTTCCAAGAGCATTGCTAATGGATTTAAGCGAGGGTTTTCTTAAGAACTTAAAGGACATATTCAAAACCATGAGCCATACATGAGCTGAGGCAAATGAGTCCATTAGAGGATCAAAGGTGGGATTCCATACCTTCATCCATAAACCATAGGTTCCCAAAAACCAAGGACCCAATCCGAATCCACCAAATCCCTGCCTTCTTGAAGTTCAAATTCAATAACAAAATAAAAAGTTTCACAAAGGTTATTAAAATTCTCTTCCTTCATTAGTGGCGGGCAAGAGCTGATAACCCATTTCTGTAAATCAACAAGCCATGCCCACAAGCCATTAAATATCCACACCAAAAGATGAGAGTGATAAAAAATGGATTTATCTTCAACGTTGGGATCTATTAGAATATATAAGAAGGGATCTTCTAGAATCCATAATAAGGTGTGTTATTTCCCTTTTGCAACATATCTTGAAAATACAATTATTGATTGATGACCAAATCCTCTGAACCAGAAGTTGATGTGTGAGGGAATGGCACAAACTAAGGGGAGGGAATTATATTGGCAACCATTATGGATGAAAAACATGCTTTAATCCATGCAAAGGCATGCAATATGCAAGAGAATAAGCTTAGCTTGTAGAAAGTAGTGGTTCCATCAAAAGAAGGAGATCAACTACCTACATCAAAACCCTATATGTCACTATGAATGGGTGATTCTCTTCCATCTTTTTTTGAAATAAAAAGGTTGACATTAAAATAAACATGAATATTCACATAAAATAGGAATTCAATCTTACTCAAATTTGATGGTTGAATTATTTAGTTTTTTTATTTATTAGATTAGGTGTCTATTTAATTTAATTTAGAGAAGAAGTGCTAACATGGGAAATCATTCTATGGAAGGGAATATTTATTTCAAACAAGAAATGAGATGGCATCAATATTATTGCATATGTGTGGAATGGAAGAGGAACGATATTCCATAGTCGTAGTAAATTTAGGAGAGAAATGGTCACTTGATCCTTGGAAACAACATTCCAAAACAATAGACTCATAGTAGAAGCCACAAAGGGGTGCCACTTCAATAAAATCATTACAAAAAAATTACAATCTACTCATTAGTAGCAATGTATTGAAAGTGTATTTTACTTGACAATGACTTTGATGAAGTAAAACTTCATCTCAATGTGTTTTATCAAAACAGATAGGGTTTTTTCATAAACATGGCTATTAACACCTAATAATTCTAGGCTCAATTATTTCACCCTAGTAGTACTACTCCTCAGCAGGTGGTACTATCTGCAAAGCACCTTTTTATAATGTAGCACTCTTTAACATACACATTGCTTCTACAATACTAACTGTAATACACTCATCTTAAATGTAGTACTAGCCACAATACACATA
Source organism: Pseudotsuga menziesii (assembly GCA_001517045.1). Lineage (NCBI taxonomy): Eukaryota > Viridiplantae > Streptophyta > Pinopsida > Pinales > Pinaceae > Pseudotsuga > Pseudotsuga menziesii. The sequence continues at coordinate 6,198 of LPNX010959139.1, forward strand.
GCTAATTCTAAGCTATATAATAGGTCTACTATGTGTTAAAACACTGTAAATAACCTATTCTAATGTACCTCAAAGGTACTCAAACATATGCTTATTCACAAGCATAAAAATTAAATAGGGTTGCTAGGTACTTTCAAAGACCAACCACATACTTATTGAAAGTAGCATCATCTATATCTGATCAAGAGTGCAATTTCTCTAAACTAGAAACTATGGATTTCATATCCATCACATGAAACACATTAAATATGTAAAATTATGTAGAACGAATGTCCTATCTTTTCTTTCAATCTTCAACATTTGTTGACTTTAATAATATTCTATCATTTGAGGAAGTTCTTACTAATATTGTCCATTCAATGTGATGTTCTTCAAGGCCTGATCACTTTCAAAGTGATGGTTTTCAAGTCCAAATAAGGTTTCCCCCTCGAAGTGACCCATGATTAATAAAATCCCTTCTATGTTATGTTATTTCCATTATATCGTGCATTTTCATTATTTATTGCAGCAGGTTCCTCACATATGGTATCAGAGCACTTTCTTGGGCTCGCTGGGTGGACGTTTTGCCAATTTATTTTCTTTTGCAGTGCTTCTTACCATTGTGATTATTGCAGTAGTGTTTGTTCTTTACGTCGGTATTATTCATTCGAGCCAAGGACACATATTTCATTAAATTTGTAATTATTTAGTGGATCTAGAATTTAGAACTTCCGCTAGATTGAGTTCTTTCAAGACGAGGAAAGTCATAGACTTTGAATCCTTACATAATGTCTAGTAATATTATTTATAGTTTGTATTTAATATTAAGTTGATTAAATTATTTTATGACATAATACCAACATTGTATTTGTTACTACAACAACTAGAAATATTGTCGTAGCAATTATTTGTGTCTTTGTTGAGTATGTTGTTTTATTTTTGGAAGTTCACACCACTTATAATCAATATAGGAAAATATTTTATGACTTTAAAGTCTAAGTTTTAACCTTGTAATGATTAAAATAAATTATGAATTCAAATAGCAACATAACTTATTATTATTGTTGTTGGTAGTGGTAGTGGTAGTGTATTAAAAACTAAGTTGATGAATGTTTACTTTATGAATTATAGATTAACGTGAGAAATTTCTTACCTATAAATTTATTTAATGATATTGATGTTAGTAAAGCCTCCCTTATTTATTAATATTATTTATTTTAACAATCAAAATTAATTATGAACTAGAATAGCATTAGTGCAGTAGAGTTTGATTTTTTTAATATACAAGAGGAAAGGGGGAAAACCAACTTAACTAATTATTGCAAGTGTTCATTATTTATTTATGAAGTATTTGAACAATGTGTTTAATTGAAAAGAGCATATTTTTATTGAAAGTATAGATATCTTACAATATTTATATTATCAATAAGATTTAAATCATGTCTTAATTTATGTTAGGGCACGGGGGAATCAAACCACCATCGTCCTGCTTGGAATGCAGGTGCTCTTCCATTGAGATAGCACCCTTTACAACATGAGGGGAGAGGGACTGTGTTAACACCTAGATTACACATTTCTAATCCTCTGTGACAAAGCAAAAGGATGTTTTATTCAGGGAGGAAGTCTACAAGATGTTTTAAAGTTCATTATTGAATTTGATTATGCACATTTGATATAGTGACATGTTGAGTTTATGTAAAAAACAAATTAAAAAGTTAAAAATTGAATGGTGTTATCTAATTCACATAAAGTACCATCACATGAATTAACATAGAAGTTGAACCAAAATTTTCATATTAGTAAATAATATAAAATTCCTCAAAAAAAGGCTGGAAGAGAATATTTGATATACAACAAACATTTAAAAGTGTTTCTTCTTGTATATTAATAACTAGTTCAAAGAGAAAATTACATTCATGAATCATCTCCACATAATCTCCTTATATTCAGCCAAGCAAATCAATTACAACTTGTACACCACATTTATTTATTGTGGTCTTCCTGCAATCTTCTTTCTTTTGCATCGATGCAAAAACCATGGTATTAACTGGAATAGATCCAAGTCATGTGTCATCAAGGTTTGGTACCCAATATTGTTCTAAAATTTTCCTTTTTATTTCCCTGAACTAGGCTTCCATCAATCAACCTTTACATGAAGAGTCTCACTTTCATCATTCTGGAAGATATATGAGGTGGTCTTTGCCATCCAAATCGTCTCTCCTTCATCCTTAGTTCATGATCTAACTACCAACACCTTTACTTTCTCAAATTCAATCATAGGATTGAATATTGGCTTTAGCTTGTTGCACCTGGATCCAACATATACCAGTTCATTCGTCACATTATCAAATTCTCCATCCATAATACTTATATTACATGCAGTGCATTATGATCAGCATTAAATATCACATGGATTAAATTGTCTTTATGATGCAATGTATTTGATGATAATGTCTAACATGAATTAAAGCTAACATGATGTTATCACTTAATGATTGATTTTCTGGATTAAGTTATGTGAAATATTTTCAGTCCACAATGAATTTTTCATGGTTCCCGTAACAAACATGGGTGGAGTGTCCACTCAAAACGTTCACACAGTTTAATCCAGAAAATCAATCACAATGATGACAAACTGATAAAACCTGCACGCTCAAAATGTTAGTACTGTATTTATTGAGTATAAGTTAATATACTGGTACAAAGTTGGCACCACTTTAAAGTCTACACAAGAAAATATAATTATGAATTTGAATGCAACATAGTAGTACAATTAAATTTATATCAACTATAATAACGAATAATAGGAAAAACTCACTTCAAACCTTATTGCAAGTGCCTTGCATTTATTCACAAAGCAATTCTATAAGATATTTTAAGGTGCATTCGCATAAAGTATCATCACATGAATTAACATTGAAGCTGAACCAAAATTTTCATATATGTAGCAAATAATATAAAATTCCTCAAAAGGTAGCTTGAAGAGAATATTTAATATACTACAAACATTGACAACTTTTTCTTCATGTATATTAATTAGTCTATCAAGTACAGCTTCAGGATGAAGATTTCTATTGTTAATCATAATGACAAAGAGATTTTATGGAATTAAATTGTCTGTATTGAAACATCCCTACGTTTCAAGTGGACACTCCACCAATCATCAGGGGAACAAAATGAAAAGCTCAAAGTAGTATTGAAGAGAGTGAGCAAAAGCTAATAATAAATAAGGAAAGGATTTTGTACATGCATTAATGAATATAATTATGCACATTTGATATAGTGAGATGTTGTGTTGATCTAAAAGACAAATTGAAAAGTTAAAATTTGAATGGTATTATCTAATTCGCATAAAGTATCATCACATAAATTAACATTGAACTTGAAGTGAAATTTCATATATGCAGTAAATAATATAAAATTCCTCAAAAAGTAGCTTGAAGAGTATTTATTATAGTACAAATATTGAAAAATGTTTCTTCATGTATACTAAAAGTCATTCAAAAAGAAAAGTTACATTCATGTATCATCTCCACCTAATCTCCTTATATCCGCTCAAGCAGATCAAGTAAAACTTGTACACCACATTTATTTATCTTTGTCTTCTTGCAATCTTCTTTCTTTGGCATCCATGCCCAAACTATGGTATTAATTGGAATAGATCCAAGTTCTGTGTCATCGGGATTTGGTACCCAATATTGTTCTAAAACTTTTCCCTTGTATTTCCCTGAGCTAGGATGCCACCAATCAATCTTTACATGAAGGGTCTCGCTGTCATCATCCTGGAAGATATCTGAGGTGGCTTTTGCCATCCAAATCATCTCTCCTTTATCCTCATTTCCTGATCTAACAAGCAACATATTTTTTTTCTCAACATCAATTCTAGGATCGAATGTTGGCTTTGGCTTGTTGCACTTGGGTCCAACATATACCGGTTCATCTGTCACATTATCAAAATCCCCATCCAT
>LPNX010959149.1:0-13187 GCA_001517045.1 Pseudotsuga menziesii
TGAGAGCTATTTTCGCCATCTTTAAGCCAAACCCTAACAAAACTGCATGATGCAGTCTCAGCTTTGACCAGATTCTTAGACTTTAAACCTGATCATATGTTTGAATTCATATTGGATAGACACGCATGCACGCCAACTTTCGAGACGTTTCAAGCTATTTTGATCGCCTTTAAGCCCAACCCTGTTGAAACCGCACGACAGAGTTTCCCTTTCGAGCAGTTTCTTGGAATTTAAATTTGATCATAAATTTGGATGGCAATTTGATCAACAAGCATGCATGCAAACTTTTGAGACATTCCAAAATATTTTCACCCCCATTAAGCCCAACCTTAGCAAAATCGCACAAGGAAGTGTCACGTTTGACTAATTTCTCAAAATTAAAATTTAATCATAGATTTAAATCCGCATTTGGAAAATAAGAGTGCATGCCAACTATCACGATGTTAAGAGCTATTTTCGCCATCTTTAAGCCAAACCCTAACAAAACTGCAGGATGCAGTCTCAGCTTTGACCAGATTCTTAGAATTTAAAACTGATCATATGTTTGGATGCATATTGGATAGACAACCATGCATGCCAACTTTCACGACGTTTCAAGTTATTTTGACCCCCTTTAAGCCCAACCCCATTGAAACTGCACAACGGAGTTTCCCTTTCGAGCAGTTTCTTAAAATTTAAATTTGATCATAAATTTGGATGCCAATTGGATCAGAAATCATGCATGCAAACTTTTGAGACATTCCAAAATATTTTCACCCCCTTTAAGCCCAACCTTAGTAAAATCGCACGACGAAGTTTCACGTTCGACTAATTTCTCAAAATTAAAATTTAATCATAGTTTTAAATCCGCATTTGGAAAATAAGAGTGCATGCCAACTTTCACGATGTTGAGAGCTATTTTCGCCATCTTTAAGCCAAACCCTAACAAAACTGCAAGATGCAGTCTCGGCTTTGACCAGATTCTTAGAATTTAAACCTGATCATATGTTTGGATGCATATTCGATAGACAAGCATGCACGCCAACTTTTGTTATGTCTCAAGCTATTTTGACCCCCTTTAAGCCCAACCCTGTTGAAACCACAGGACAGAGTTTCTCTTTCGAGCAATTTCTTAGAATTTAAATTTGATCATAAATTTGGATGCCAATTTGATCAACAAGCGTGCATGCAAATGTTTGAGACATTCCAAAATATTTTCACCCCCTTTAAGCCCAACCTTAGCAAAACCGCACAACGAAGTTTCACGTTTGACTAATTTCCCAAAATTAAAATTTAATCATAGATTTAAATCCGCATTTGGAAAATAAATGTGCATGCCAACTTTCACGATGTTGAGAACTATTTTCGCCATCTTTAAGCCAAACCCTAACAAAACTGCATGATCCAATCTCAGCTTTGACCAGATTCTTAGAATTTAAACCTGATCATATGTTTGGATGCATATTGGATAGAGAAGCATGCATGCCAACTTTCACGACGTTTCAAGCTATTTTGACCCCCTTTAAGTCCAACCCTGTTGAAACCGCACGACGGAGTTTCCCTTTTGAGCAGTTTCTTAGAATTTAAATTTGATCATAAATTTGGATGCCAATTTGATCAACAAGCGTGCATGCAAACTTTTGAGACATTCCAAAACATTTTCACCCCCTTTAAGCCCAACCTTAGCAAAACCGCACAACGAAGTTTCACGTTTAACTAATTTCCCAAAATTAAAATTTAATCATACATTTAAATCCGCATTTGGAAAATTAGAGTGCATGCCAACTTTCACGATGTTGAGAGCTATTTTCGCCATCTTTAAGCCAAACCCTAACAAAACTGCATGATGCAGTCTCAGCTTTGACCAGATTCTTAGAATTTAAACCTGATCATATGTTTGGATGCATATTGGATAGACAAGCATGCACGCCAACTTTCACGATGTTTCAATCTATTTTGACCCACTTTAAGCCCAACCCTATTGAAACCACACGACAGAGTTTCCCTTTCGAGCAGTTTCTCAAAATTTAAATTTGATCATAAATTTGGGTGCCAATTTTATCAACAAACGTGCATGCAAACTTTTGAGACGTTCCAAAATATTTTCACCCCCTTTAAGCCCAACCTTAGCAAACCCGCTCAACGAAGTTTCACGATTGACTAATTTCTCAAAAATAAAATTTAATCATAGATTTAAATCCGCATTAGGAAAATAAGAGTGCGTGCCAACTTTCATGATGTTGAGAGCTATTTTTGCCATCTTTAAGCCAAACACTAACAAAACTGCATGATGCAGTCTCAGTTTTGACCAGATTCTTAGAATTTAAACCTGATCATATGTTTGGATGCATATTGGATAGACAAGCATGCACGCCAACTTTCGCGACGTTTCAAGCTATTTTGACCTTCTTTAAGCCCAACCCTGTTGAAACCGCACGACGGAGTTTCCCTTTCGAGCAGTGTGTCAGAATTTAAATTTGATCATAAATTTGGATGCCAATTTGATCAACAAGCGTGCATGCACACTTTTGAGACATTCCAAAATATTTTCACCCGCTTTAAGCCCAACCTTAGCAAAACCGCAGAGAGAAGTTTCACGTTTGACTAATTTCTCAAAATTAAAATTTAATCATAGATTGAAATACGCATTTCGAAAATAAGAGTGCATGCCAACTTTCACGATGTTGAGAGCTATTTTCGCCATCTTTAAGCCAAACCCTAACAAAACTGCATGATGCAGTCTCAGCTTTGACCGGATTCTTAGAATTTAAACCTGATCATATGTTTGGATGCATATTGGATAGACAAGCACGCACGCCAAATTTTGCAACGTTCCAAGCTATTTTGACACCCTTTAAGCCCAACCCTGTTGAAACCGCATGACGGAGTTTCCCTTTCGAGCAGTTTCTTAGAATTCAAATTTGATCAACAAGCGTGCATGCAAACTTTTGAGACATTCAAAAATATTGTCACCCCCTTTAAGCCCAACCTTAGAAAAACCACACAACGAAGTTTCACGTTTGACTAATTTCTCAAAATTAAAATTTCATCATAGATTTAAATCCGCGTTTGGAAAATAAGAGTGCATGCCAACTTTCACGATGTTGAGAGCTATTTTCGCCATCTTTAATCGAAACCCTAAAAAAACTGCATGATGCAGTCTCAGCTTTGACCAGATTCTTAGAATTTAAACCTGACCATATGGTTGGATGAATATTGGATAGCCAAGCACGCACGCCAACTTTTGCGACGTTTCAAGCTATTTTGACCCCCTTTAAGCCCAACCCTGTTGAAACCGCACGACGGAGTTTCCCTTTAGAGTAGTTTCTTAGAATTTAAATTTGATCATAAATTTGGATGCCAATTTGATCAACAAGTGTGCATGCAAACTTTTGAGACATTCCAAAATATTTTCACCCCCCTTAAGCCCAACCTTAGCAAAACCGCACAACGAAGTTTCACGTTTGACTAATTTCTCAAAATTAAAATTTAATCATAGATTTAAATCCGCATTTGGAAAATAAGAGTGCATGGCAACTTTCACGATGTTGAGAGCTATTTTCGCCATCTTTACGCCAAACGCTAACAAAACTGCATGATGCAGTCTCTGCTTTGACCAGATTCTTAGAATTTAAACCTGATCATATGTTTGGATGCATATTGGATAGACAAGCAAGCACGCCAACTTTCGTGATGTTTCAAGCTATTTTGACCCCCTTTAAGCCCAACCCTGTTGAAACCGCACGACGGAGTTTCCCTTTCGAGCAGTTTCTCAGAATTTAAATTTGATCATAAATTTGGATGCCAATTTGATCAACAAGTGTGCATGCAAACTTTTGAGACATTCCAAAATATTTTCACCCGCTTTAAGCCCAACCTTAGCGAAACTGCACAACGAAGTTTCACATTTGACTAATTTCTCAAAATTAAAATTTAATCATAGATTGAAATACGCATTTCAAAAATAAGAGTGCATGCCAACTTGCACGATGTTGAGAGCTATTTTCGCCATCTTTAAGCCAAACCCTAACAAAACTGCATGACGCAGTCTCAGCTTTGACCAGATTCTTAGAATTTAAACCTGATCATATATTTGGATGCATATTGGATAGACAAGCACGCACGCCAAATTTTGCAACGTTCCAAGCTATTTTGACCCCCTTTAAGCCCAACCCTGTTTAAACCGCACGACGGAGTTTCCCTTTCGAGCAGTTTCTTAGAATTTAAATTTGACCAACAAGCGTGCATGCAAACTTTTGAGACATTCAAAAATATTGTCACCCCCTTTAAGCCCAACCTTAGAAAAACCACACAACGAAGTTTCACGTTTGTCTAATTTCTCAAAATTAAAATTTAATCATAGATTTAAATCCGCGTTTGGAAAATAAGAGTGCATGCCAACTTTCACGATTTTGAGAGCTATTTTTGCCATCTGTAAGCCAAACCCTAACAAAACTGCATGATGCAGTCTCGGCTTTGATTAGATTCTTAGAATTTAAACCTGATCATATGTTTGGATGCATATTGTATAGACAAGTACGCACGCCAACTTTCATGACGTTTCAAGCTATTTTGAACCCCTTTAAGCCCAACCCTGTTGAAACCGCACGACGGAGTTTCCCTTTCGAGCAGTTTCTTAAAATTTAAATTTGATCATAAATTTGGATGCCAATTTGATCAACAAGCGTGCATGCAAATGTTTGAGACATTCCAAAATATTGTCACCCCCTTTAATCCCAACCTTAGCAAAACCGCACAACGAAGTATCAAGTTTGACTAATTTCTCAAAATTAAAATTTAATCATAGACTTAAATCCGCATTTGGAAAATAAGAGTGCATGCCAACTTTCACGATGTTGAGAGCTATTTTCCCCATCTTTAAGCCAAACCCTAACAAAACTGCATGATGCAGTCTCAGCTTTCACCGGATTCTTAGAATTTAAACCTGGTCATATGTTTTGATGCATATTGGATAGACAAGCATGCACGCCAAATTCCACGACGTTTCCAGCTATTTTGACCCGCTTTAAGCCCAACCCTGTTGAAACCCCACGACGGAGTTTCCCTTTCGAGCAGTTTCTTAGAATTTAAATTTGATCATAAATTTGGATGCCAATTTGAAGAACAAGCGTGCATGCAAACTTTTGAGACATTCCAAAAATTTTCACCCCCTTTAAGCCCAACCTTAGCAAAACCGCACAACGAAGTTTCACGTTTGACTAAAATGCATGATGCAGTCTCAGCTTTGACAAGATTGTTAGAATTTAAACCTGATCATATGTTCGGATGCATATTGGATAGACAAGCATGCACGCCAACTTTCACGACGTTTCAAGCTATTTTGACCCACTTTAAGCCCAATCCTGTTGAAACCGCACGACAGAGTTTCCCTTTCGAGCAGTTTCTCAGAATTTAAATTTGATCATAAATTTGGGTGCCAATTTTATCAACAAGCGTGCATGCAAACTTTTGAGACGTTCCAAAATATTTTCACCCCCTTTAAGCCCAACCTTAGCAAAATCGCTCAACGAAGTTTCACGTTTGACTAATTTCTCAAAAATAAAATTTAATGATAGATTTAAATCCGCATTTGTAAAATGAGAGTGCGTGCCAACTTTCACGATGTTGAGAGCTATTTTCGCCATCTTTAAGCCAAACCCTAACAAAACTGCATGATGCAGTCTCAGCTTTGACAAGATTCTTAGAATTTAAACCTGATTATATGTTTGGATGCATATTGGATAGACAAGCATGCACGCCAACTTTCGCGACGTTTCAAGCTATTTTGACCCCCTTTAAGCCCAACCCAATTGAAACCGCACGACAGAGTTTCCCTTCCAAGCAGTTTCTTAGAATTTAAATTTGATCATAAATTTGGATGTCAATTTGATCAACAAGCGTGCATGCAAACTTTTGAGACATTTCAAAATATTTTCACCCCCTTTAAGCCCAACCATAGCAAAACCGCACAACTAAGTTTAACGTTTGACTAATTTCTCAAAATTAAATTTAATCATAGATTTAAATCCGCATTTGGAAAATAAGAGTGCATGCCAACTTTCACTATGTTGAGAGCTATTTTCGCCATCTTTAAGCAAAACCCTAACAAAACTGCATGATGCAGTCTCAGCTTTGGCCAGATTCTTAGAATTTAAACCTGGTCATATGTTTAGATGCATATTGGATAGACAAGCATGCACGCCAACTTTCACGACGTTTCCAGCTATTTTGACCCGCTTTAAGCCCAACCCTGTTGAAACCGCACGACGGAGTTTCCCTTTCGAGCAGTTTCTTAGAATTTAAATTTGATCATAAATTTGGATGCCAATTTGATAAACAAGCGTGCATGCAAACTTTTGAGACATTCCAAAATATTTTCACCCCCTTTAAGCCCAACCTTAGCAAAACCCCCCAACGAAGTTTCACGTTTGACTAATTTCTCAAAAATAAAATTTAATCATAGATTTAAATCCGCATTTGGAAAATAAGAGTGCGTGCCAACTTTCACGATGTTGAGAGCTATTTTCGCCATCTTTAAGCCAAACCCTAACAAAACTACATGATACAGTCTCAGCTTTGACCAGATTCTTAGAATTTAAACCTGATCATATGTTTGGATGCATATTGGATAGACAAGCATGCACACCAACTTTCGCGACGTTTCAATCTATTTTGACCCCCTTTAAGCCCAACCCTGTTGAAACCGCACGACAGAGTTTCCCTTTGGAGCAGTTTCGTAGAATTTAAATTTGATCATAAATTTGGATGCCAATTTGATCAACAAGCGTCCATGCAAACTTTTGAGACATTCCAAAATATTTTCACCCCCTTTAAGCCCAACCTTAGAAAACCCGCACAACGAAGTTTCACGTTTGACTAATTTCTCAAAATTAAAATTTAATCATAGATTTAAATCCGCATTTGGAAAATAAGAGTGCATGCCAACTTTCACGATGTTGAGGGCTATTTTCCCCATCTTTAAGCCAAACCCTAACAAAACTTCATGATGCAGTCTCAGCTTTGACCAGATTCTTAGAATTTAAACCTGATCATATGTTTGGATGCATATTGGATAGGAAGGCACGCACGCCAACTTTCGCAACATTTCAAGCTATTTTGACCCCCTTTAAGCCCAGCCCTGTTGAAACCGCACGAGGGAGTTTCCCTTTCGAGCAGTTTCTTAGAATTTAAATTTGATCATAAATTTGGATGCCAATTTGATCAACAAGCGTGCATGCAAACTTTTGAGACATTCCAAAATATTGTCACCCCCTTTAAGCCCAACCTTAGCGAAACCGCACAACGAAGTTTCACGTTTGACTAATTTCTCAAAATTAGAATTTAATCATAGATTTAAATCCACATTTGGAAAATAAGAGTGCATGCCAACTTTCACGATGTTGAGAGCTATTTCTGCCATCTTTAAGCCAAACCCTAGCAAAATTGCATGATGCAATCTCAGCTTTTACCAGATTCTTAGAATTTAAACATGATCATATGTTTGGATCCATATTGGATAGACAAGCATGCACGCCAACTTTTGTGACGTTTCAAGCTATTTTGACGCCCTTTAAGCCCAACCCTGTTGAAACCGCACGTCGGAGTTTCCCTTTCGCGCAGTTTCTCAAAATTTAAATTTCATCATAAATTTGGATGCCAATTTGATCAACAAGCGTGCATGCAAAATTTTGAGACATTCCAAAATATTTTCACCCCCTTTAAGCCCAACCTTAGCAAAACCGCACCACGAAGTTTCACGTTTGACTAATTTCTAAAAATTAAAATTTAATCATAGATTTAAATCCGCATTTGGAAAATAAGAGTGCATGCCCACTTTCACGATGTTGAGAGCTATTTTCGCCATCTTTAAGCCAAACCCTAGCAAAACTGCATGATCCAGTCTCGGCTTTGACCAGATTCTTAGAATTTAAACCTGATCATATGTTTGGATGCTTATTGGATAGACAAGCATGCACGCCAACTTTTGCGACGTTTCAAGCTATTTTGACCCCCTTTAAGCCCAACCCTGTTGAAACCGCACGACGTAGTTTCCCTTTCGAGCAGTTTCTTACAATTTAAATTTGATCATAAATTTGGATGCCAATTTGATCAACAAGCGTGCATGCAAACTTTTGAGACATTCCAAAATATTTTCACCCCCTTTAAGCCCAACCTTAGCAAAACCGCACCACAAAGTTTCACGTTTGACTAATTTCTCAAAATTAAAATTTAATCATAGATTTAAATCCGCATCTTGGAAATAAGAGTGCATGCCAACTTTCACGATGTTGAGAGCTATTTTCGCCATCTTTAAGCCAAACCCTAACAAAACTGCATGATGCAGTCTCAGCTTTGGCCAGATTCTTAGAATTTAAACCTGATCATATGTTTGGATGGATATTGGATAGACAAGCATGCACGCCAACTTTCGCAACGTTTCAAGCTATTTTGACCCCCTTTAAGCCCAACCCTGTTGAAACTGCACGACAGAGTTTCCCTTTCGAGCAGTTTCTTAGAATTTAAATTTGATCATAAATTTGGATGCCAATTTGATAAACAAGCGTGCATGCAAACTTTTGAGACATTCCAAAATATTTTCACCCCCTTTAAGCCCAACCTTAGCAAAACCGCACAACGAAGTTTCACGTTTGACTAATTTCTCAAAATTAAAATTTAATCATAGATTTAAATCCGCATTTGGAAAATAAGAGTGCATGCCAACTTTCACGGTGTTGAGAGCTATTTTCGTCATCTTTAAGCCAAACCCGAACAAAACTGCATGATTCAGTCTCAGCCTTGACCAGATTCTTTGAATTTAAACCTGATCATATGTTTGGATGCATATTGGATAGACCAGCATGCACGCCAACTTTCACGACATTTCAAGCTATTTTGACCCGCTTAAAGCCCAACCTTGTTGAAACTACACGACGGAGTTTCCCTTTCGAGCAGTTTCTTAGAATTTAAATTTGATCATAAATTTGGATGCCAATTTGATCAACAAGCGTGCATGCAAACTTTTGAGACATTCCAAAATATTTTCACCCCCTTTATGCCCAACCTTACCAAAACCGCACAACGAAGTTTCACGTTTGACTAATTTCTCAAAATTAAAATTTAATCATACATTTAAATCCGCATTTGGAAAATAAGAGTGCATGGCAACTTTCACGATGTTGAGAGCTATTTCGCCATCTTTAAGCCAAACCCCAGCAAAACTGCATGTTGCAGTCTCGGCTTTGACCAGATTCTTAGAATTTAAACCTGATCATATGTTCGGATGCATATTGGATAGACAAGCATGCACGCCAACTTTCACGACGTTTCAAGCTATTTTGACCCCCTTTAAGCCCAACCCTGTTGAAACCGCACGACGGAGTTTCCCTTTTGAGCAGTTTCTTAGAATTTAAATTTGATCAACAAGCGTGCATGCAAAATTTTGAGTCATTCCAAAATATTTTCACCCCCTTTAAGCCCAACCTTAGCAAAACCGCACAACGAAGTTTCACGTTTGACTAATTTCTCAAAATTAAAATTTAATCATAGATTTAAATCCGCATTTGGAAAATAAGAGTGCATGCCAACTTTCACGATGTTGAGAGCTATTATCGCCATCTTTAAGCCAAACCCTAGCAAAAATGCATGATGCAATCTCAGCTTTTACCAGATTCTTATAATTTAAACCAAATCATATGTTTGGATGCATATTGGATAGACAAGCATGCATGCCATATTTCGCGACGTTTCAAGCTATTTTGACGCCCTTTAAGCCCAACCTTAGCAAAACCGCACAACAAAGTTTCACGTTTGACTAATTTCTCAAAATTAAAATTTAATCATAGATTTAAATCCACATTTGGAAAATAAGAGTGCATGCCAACTTTCACGATGTTGAGAGCTATTTTCGCCATCTTTAAGCCAAACCTTAACAAAACTAAAATATGCAGTCTCAGCTTTGACCAGATTCTTAGAATTTAAACCTGAACATATGTTTGGATGCATATTGGATAGGCAAGCATGCACGCCAACTTTCACGACGTTTCAAGCTATTTGACCCCCTTTAAGCCAACCCTGTTGAAACCGTACGATGTAGTTTCCCTTTCGAGCAGTTTCTTAGAATCTAAATTTGATCATAAATTTGGATGCCAATTTGATCAACAAGCGTGCATGCAAAATTTTGAGACATTCCAAAATATTTTCACCCTCTTTAAGCCCGACCTTAGCAAAACCGCACAACCAAGTTTCCCGTTTGACTAATTTCTCAAAATTAAAATTTAATCATAGATTTAAATCCGCATTTGGAAAATAAGAGTGCATGCCAACTTTCACGATGTTGAGAGCTATTTTCGCCATCTTTAAGCCAAACCCTAACAAAAATGCATGATGTAGTCTCAGCTTTGACCAGATTCTTAGAATTTAAACCTAATCATATGTTTGGATGCATATTGGATAGACAAGCATGCATGCCGACTTTCGTGACGTTTCAAGCTATTTTGACCCCCTTTAAGCCCAAACCTGTTGAAACAACACGACGGAGTTTCCCTTTCGAGCAGTTTCTTAGAGTTTAAATTTGATCATAAATTTGGATGCCAATTTGATCAAGAAGCGTGCATGCAAACTTTTGAGACATTCCAAAATATTTTGACCCCCTTTAAGCCCAACCATAGCAAAACCGCACAATGAAGTTTCACGTTTGACTAATTTCTCAAAATTAAATTTTAATCATAGATTTAAATCCGCATTTGGAAAATAAGAGTGCATGCCAACTTTGACGATGTTGAGAGCTATTTTTGCCATCTTTAAGCCAAACTGCATGATGCAGTCTCAGGTTTGACCAGATTCTTAGAATTTAAACCTGATCATATGTTTGGATGCATATTGGATAGACAAGCATGCATGCCAACTTTCACGACGTTTCAAGCTATTTTGACCCCGTTTAAGCCCAACCCTATTGAAACCGCACGACGGAGTTTCCCTTTCGAGCATGCATGCAAGACAAGCATCCACACCAACTTTCACGACGTTCCAAGCTATTTTTACCCCCTTTAAGCCCAAACCTATTGAAACCACATGACGAAGTTTCCCTTTCGAGCAGTTTCTCAGAGTTTAAATTTGATCATAAATTTGGATGCCAATTTGATCAAGAAGCGTGCATGCAAACTTTTGAGACATTCCAAAATATTTTGACCCCCTTTAAGCCCAACCATAGCAAAACCGCACAACGAAGTTTCACGTTTGACTAATTTCTCAAAATTAAAATTTAATCATAGATTTAAATCCGCATTTGGAAAATAAGAGTGCATGCCAACTTTCACGATGTCGAGAGCTATTTCGCCATCTTTAAGCCAAACCCTAGCAAAACTGCATGTTGTAATCTCGGCTTTGACCAGATTCTTAGAATTTAAACCTGATCATATGTTCGGATGCATATTGGATAGACAAGCATGCACGCCAACTTTCATGACGTTTCAAGCTATTTTGACCCCCTTTAAGCCCAACCCTGTTGAAACCGCACGACGGAGTTTCCCTTTTGAGCAGTTTCTTAGAATTTAAATTTGATCAACAAGCGTGCATGCAAACTTTTGAGACATTCCAAAATATTTTCACCCCCTTTAAGCCCAACCTTAGCAAAACTGCACAACGAAGTTTCACGTTTGACTAATTTCTCAAAATTAAAATTTAATCATAGATTTAAATCCGCATTTGGTAAATAAGAGTGCATGCCAACTTTCACGATGTTGAGAGCTATTATCGCCATCTTTAAGCCAAACCCTAGCAAAACTGCCTGATGCAATCTCAGCTTTTACCAGATTCTTAGAATTTAAACCAGATCATATGTTTGGATGCATATTGGATAGACAAGCATGCACGCCATATTTCGCGACGTTTCAAGCTATTTTGACGCCCTTTAAGCCCAACCCTGTTGAAACTGCACGACGGAGTTTCCCTTTCGAGCAGTTTCCCAGAATTTAAATTTGATGATAAATTTGGATGCCAATGTGATCAACAAGCGTGCATGCAAACTTTTGAAAAATTCCAAAATATTTTCACCCCCTTTAAGCCCAACCTTAGCAAAACCGCACAACAAAGTTTCACGTTTGACTAATTTCTCAAAATTAAAATTTAATCATAGATTTAAATCCACATTTGGAAAATAAGAGTGCATGCCAACTTTCACGATGTTGAGAGCTATTTTCGCCATCTTTAAGCCAAACCCTAACAAAACTGAATGATGCAGTCTCAGCTTTGACCAGATTCTTAGAATTTAAACCTGATCATATGTTTGGATGCATATTGGATAGACAAGCATGCACGCCAACTTTCGCGACGTTTCAAGCTATTTTGACCCCCTTTAAGCCCAACCCTGTTGAAACCGTACGATGTAGTTTCCCTTTAGAGCAGTTTCTTAGAATCTAAATTTGATCATAAATTTGGATGCCAATTTGATCAAGAAGCGTGCATGCAAACTTTTGAGACATTCCAAAATATTTTCACCCTCTTTAAGCCCGACCTTAGCAAATCCGCACAACGAAGTTTCCCGTTTGACTAATTTCTCAAAATTAAAATTTAATCATAGATTTAAATCCGCATTTGGAAAATAAGAGTGCATGCCAACTTTCACGATGTTGAGAGCTATTTTCGCCATCTTTAAGCCAAACCCTATTAAAACTGCATGATGCAGTCTCAGCTTTGACCAGATTCTTAGAATTTAAACCTGATCATATGTTTGGATGCATATTGGATAGACAAGCATGCATGCCAACTTTCACGACGTTTCAAGCTATTTTGACCCCCTTTAAGCCCAAACCTGTTGAAACCGCACGACGGAGTTTCCCTTTCGAGCGGTTTCTTAGAGTTTAAATTTGATCATAAATTGGGATGCCAATTTGATCAACAAGCGTGCATGCAAACTTTTGAGACATTCCAAAATATTTTGACCCCCTTTAAGCCCAACCATAGCAAAACCGCACAACGAAGTTTCACGTTTGACTAATTTCTCAAAATTAAATTTTAATCATAGATTTAAATCCGCATTTGGAAAATAAGAGTGCATGCCAACTTTCACGATGTTGAGAGCTATTTTCGCCATCTTTAAGCCAAACCCTATTAAAACTGCATGATGCAGTCTCAGCTTTGACCAGATTCTTAGAATTTAAACCTGATCATATGTTTGGATGCATATTGGATAGACAAGCATGCATGCCAAC